>OVBA01000409.1:0-68433 GCA_900406435.1 Lepidium aucheri
TCAAACATGCAAAAACATGAAAGAAACCAAAGTTCTAACATCTAGCTGAAACCAGGGAGGAGACATGCAAAGTCGGCGGTGGAGAGGAGGAGCTCGGTGAGATCTGGCCAACCTCAAATATAAAACGATGAAGCTCTCAAAGACAGATGATAGATTTATCGACATGCAAGCACCGATGAAGCTTCCCAGCCACCAGACCGAACGAATCCAAAAGCAAAACACGATGACCAAACTCGATGAAACAGAAATGCAATCCGGGAGGAAAACCAAAAATTGGATCTGAGATAAAAATTTCCATCCCTTTAACATCAAAGAGGAGGAGAAGAAAAAGTGATCGGCGACCAAAGAGGACCCGGGAATTACTCTCCTCCCTCTATCTTCGAAAGGGAAAGAGGATTGATAGATCAAAACCATAGAAACATGGTAGCCATCTCTCTCTGAAAGATCTAGAAAGAGAGAAGAGAGAGAAAGCTCCTCTGGAAGTTTTTTTCGAGGTTAAAGTCTTGTTTAAAGTATATATATATGATTTTTAACTTCATTCGTAATTTAATATAATTCAATATTTGCGTCAAGTTTATGTTTATTGACATACTCGTTGATAAGAGATAGATGGTTCCTTATTTCAAGTAAGCTTTGAATGCATTTAGTCGGTAAATATGAATAAAATCTTGTATAAGCATCATAATTTTTTTTAATAAGGACTATCTTCTAAATTTATAATTTTGTTGTATATAAATCGCAGGAAATACACAATATCTTCTAATCAAGGATTCATATATCGATGTTTATGAGCTTATCGTCTCTTTTTCAATATTGCATGTCTTCCACAATCACAACAGCCTTTGTTGGTACATGGCCTACTTAGCGGCCACCTTCGTTTTAGCTCGGCCTAGGCCCAGTTTAAGCCCATAGCTCGGAAAAAGCGGCTCGGCCTATAGATAAGGATGTAGGCTTTCGAAGAGCTAGTGAAGTTAGTTAGTGGGGAGCTCCGAGCTAAGCGGCGAGGATGGAGGATGCCAGCAGGGGAAGTCAAATTGAGATCGAGTAAAGAGCGGAGATCAAGGAGAAAGTAGCTAGAAAACTAAGATTATAAATAAGTAAACCCGAAGAAAGAGATAAATAAAATCGCTCCAATTTCTTAAAGTTCAGTTCGTCTATGATCTATTTCAGTTTCTTCTCTAGCTTAGGTCCCATTATTAAGATCCTCAACGCATCAACAAATTGGCGTCCACCGTGGGACCAAAGCATAGATCTGAGAGAATTCGAGCTAATAGAAGGATGGAGCAACCACAAACCCTCGAGCGGATAAATAATGATAATGAGGAGATATCCACGTCGCAGATCCAACCGCCGTTAAATTCTGAACTACCTTCCAGGCCTGCCGCTCAGAATACCGCGTCTCAACGCGGACAAGCTCTAAACGATTTAAAGCAGTTAATGGCCGACTTTGTCGAGCAGAATAACCAGCGGACTGCGCAGATCCTAGCAAGGCTAGATTGTCAAGAGCAGTGTTTTAACGAGCTACAGGCATCGATCTCGCAGCCCAGTCGGGGAGATCAAGCCCCAGAAAATATAGTTGTGCACGTCAACCAGAATAACGAAAACCACAACCGAGCGGATGTGGATGAAATTCCACCCACCTCAAACGTTAATACGGAGATCAACGATTTATTCGAAAGAGAAATACAGGAAATGCGTGCGTTGATCGCAAATCAACGATCTGAGCACACAAAAATGCGATCGCAGATCCACCGTGCGACAACCGGAGCGCCGGATATACAGCGCGTGATCGAATTAACGCGCCAGACGCCGTTCACAAACCGAATAATGAGTACAGTAATAAGAGATATCGGGAAGGTTAAGGTCCCAACATTCGAAGGAAACACTGACTCTGTAGCCCATCTGAAGATTTTCCGCTTGGCGGCAATGAAAGCCCATTTTAATAACAAGGAGCAGGATATCGGTTTGTGCTGTCTATTCTCCGAGAACCTTGCTGGGTCAGCTCTCGATTGGTTCTCATCTTTAAAACCGAATACGATTGACAATTTCGAGCAATTGGCCGAAGGATTTCTTAAACACTTTTCAATGTTTATTCAAAAAAGAACCTCGGCAGACAATCTGTTTGCAACGATACAACAACGAAATGAGCCGTTACAGGATTATTTGAACCGTTTCAAGGAAGAAAGAGCGCTAAGCGTAAACATAACGGATGAAGTGGCCATATGTGCTTTAAAAATGGGCTTATGACCGAAATCGAGCTTCCGAGCTAAAATGTTCCTGCGACCTTTTGATAGCTTAGATGACGCTCTTCACCGAGCTACTAACTTTATCGAATGGGAGGAAACTAATAGGCTGGAACTCGATAAGAAAGGGAGAAAAGAAGATAACAGTGAAGATCATCGGCGGAATAGTAAAAAGCCATACAGAGAAGCTGGTGAAAGCCAGGGAAAACACGCATACGCAGTCGGAGGCTCGTACAAAAGAGACAAATGAGAGTACGACCCGTCGAAATTTTGCGATTATCACCAGGCTAAGGGCCACTCTATGGATGACTGTACAGTGGTTCAGCGTTTAAAGAAGAACAGTCAATAGAGAGACTGAATGCGAAAACAGAGATCTGAGTCCAGAGATGACCACAATCTAGCCAAGAGAAGGCAAGGAAACAATAGCGAGCAACGGGAATGTCAAGAAGTGGAAGTCAAAAACCAGAAAGAGCAAGTAAAGCGAATCAAATTTATAATGGGTGGTTCGTATCTCGTTTCGCATTCTATAAATTCGATCAAAGCTCATCAACGCAAAGCAAAAGCGAATCCCCAGATCGGGGCAAACTCGATCCTCCAGGATGTCGTGATTACCTTCAGCAAAAGCGAGACCTCGCACCTCGATAAACTGCATGACGATGCAATCGTCGTCGCCCTAGAAGTTGCAGGTTTCAAGCTCTCACGAATAATGATTGATACCGGAAGCTCGGTAGATTTTCTTTTCTGTAGCGCTTATAAGCGGATGAATTTCGAAGACTCAGAAATGAATAAGGATAAAACCCCGCTAACCAGCTTCGATGGAACCACAAGTTTCTCATTAGGAACCATCGTATTACCTATCGTCACTCATGGTATGCGCAAACTCGTGAAATTCGTGGTCGTGGATAAACCAGCACCGTTCAATGCTATTCGTGGACGACCCTGGTTGTATAGTATGAAGGCTGTAGCATCAACTTATCACCAGTGCGTGAAATTTCCTATTAGCAACGGAATCGGAGTCATCCGAGCGAGCCAATCTGCGTCCAGAGGGTGCTATAGAACAGCATTCGAGAAGCTGCGAGGTGAAACCTTATAGCACCTAGAGAAGAAAAGCGTCAATGCTACAGCCAAGCCAAGATTATCTTCCTTAGAAAGTGTAGCGATTGACGCAACGTTCCCTGACCGAAAAGTAAGAGTCGGAATAGACCTTGAACCAAACATTAAGACCGAGCTAATCGCTTTCTTAAAGGAAAACAAAAAAACGTTCGCATGGGAACCGTCCGATATGACGGGGATAGATATCAAAATCACCTCGCATGAGCTAAAGGTCAATCCAAAATATAGACCGGTCAAACAGAAACGAAGAAAATTAGGCCCAGAAAAGGCAGCTGCGGTCAAAGAAGAAGTACATCGGTTGCTAAAAAATGGGTCAATTAAAGAAGTAAAATACCCCGATTGGTTGGCTAACCCAGTAGTAGTAAAAAAGAAAACGAGGAACTGGAGAATGTGCATTAACTTCACCGACCTAAATAAGGCTTGTCTAAAGGATAGCTATCCCTTACCTCACATAGATCGAATTGTAGAAGCAACCACGGGCCATAAGTTGATGTCATTCATGGACGCCTTTTCAGGATATAACCAAATATTCATGCACCCCGATGACCAAGAGAAAACTTCCTTCATAACGGATTAAGGAGTATATTGTTATAAAGTAATGCCTTTCGGACTAAAAAACGCGGGTGAGACTTATCAGCGTTTGGTAAACAAAATGTTCGCCGAGCAGATAGGAAAAACCATGGAAGTTTATATTGACGACATGCTCGTAAAAAGCATGGTCTCAGGTGGCCACGTCAAACAGCTCCGAAAGTGTTTTGAAACGTTAAATCAGTACAACCTAAAGCTTAACCCGTCAAAGTGCTCTTTCGGGGTCACCTTGGGGGAATTCCTTGGATACCTCGTCACCGAAAGAGGTATAGAAGCAAATCCGAAGCAAATAGACGCCCTGTTAGGCTTAACCACACCGAAAACACCAAAAGATGTCCAGCGTTTAACGGGAAGAATCACGGCATTAAACAGGTTTATATCAAGGTCGTCCGATAAATGTACCCCCTTCTACAAGATACTAAAAGGAAAGCAGGTAGGGGGAAAGTTACAGTCCGAATGGAACGAGAAATATCAGAACGCCCTCTGTGAGCAAAAAAAATACCTCAATGAGCCACCTATCTTGGCAAAACCAGTAGCCGGGGAACCGTTGTATCTTTACACCGCAGTCTCCGACTCGGCTGTCAGCGGTGTGCTTGTCCGAGCTGATGGAAATGATCAAAAACCAATCTACTACGTAAGCTCCATGCTCGTTGGAGCAGAAGTAAGGTACCCAGTCAAAGAAAAGTTAGCACTTGCGATGGTCACTTCAGCTAGGAAGCTCAGACCCTATTTTCAGTCGCATCCGATAATAGTAATGACCTCGCAGCCCCTTAGAACGATATTGCATAATCCCAGCAAGTCAGGAAGGCTAGTAAAATGGGCTATCGAGCTTAGTGAATACGACATAGAATATCGAATCCGGACAAGTATAAAATCTCAAGTGTTGGCCGACTTCGTCGTAGAACTAGCACGGAATAACAAAGTCGGCTCGATTCTAAGCAAAAAATGGGAGTTACACGTTGACGGAGCATCGTCAAAGCAAGGAGCAGGAATCAGTATATGATTACTGTCCCCGACCAGCGAAGTTATTGAGCAATCTTTCTGTTTATGCTATGATGCATCAAACAATGTCGCAGAATATGAGGCGTTAATAGCTGGTCTGAGGTTAGCTATGAGCTTGGGGGTAAGAGAGCTAACGGCTCATACAGACTCACAACTTATCTTTAGCCAAATAAAAGGAGAATACGAAGCAAAAAATCAAAGGATGAACGCGTATAAAGAGCTAGTAAGCAGAATAATCAAGCATTTCGACATTTTCGAGCTCAACAAAATCCCAAGAGGAGATAATACCACGGCGACGCCCTCGCAGCCTTGGCCGCAACTTCCAATTTGGAAGCAAAAAGGGTAATACCTGTTGAACATATAAAAAGGCCAAGCATCGACCAAAAAGACGTGATGGCGATCGACCATCCATTACGCGACGAAAGCAATGCACCTAGCAGAGGAGAACTAACCTCCATTAAGGACGATTAGCGCAGCCCAATTCAACGCTATATACGAACTGGAGAGCTACCCTCGGAAAAGTGGGAAGCTCGGAAAGTAAAATTGCAAAGTGCGAGATACACGATAATAAATAACCAACTTTATAAGAGAAGCATATCTGGCCCCTATCTGCGGTGTGTAAGTAACGAAGAAGCAGCTGATGTCATGCGTCAAATGCACGAAGGAAGCTGGTGTAACCACGCGGCAGGGCGAGCGTTAGCAGTCTAGATCAAAAGACAAGGATACTACTGGCCAACGATCGTTTCTTGACTGTGAAAAGCATTCTCAAAAGTGTCAAAAATGCCAAAGACACGCACCAATGATTAACCAACCAGCTGAGCTTTTTAGCTCGACAATAATTCCTTATCCGTTTATGAGATGGTCAATGGACGTGGTAGGACCGTTAGAACCATCTGGAATACGACAAGTCCGTTTTCTCCTCATCCTAAGTGATAACTTCTCCAAGTGGGTTGAAGCAGAAGCGTATACGAACATTACAGGAACGCAGGTGTCAGAGTTCCTGTGGAAAAACATCGTGTGTCGCCACGGACTCCAAACGAGATAATAACAGATAATTGAACGAACTTAACTTCAAAGCCTGTCAAGGAATTTTGCGACAAATAGAAGATAAAATTGTCAAGCTCGACAATGCGCTATCCGCAGGGGAATGGGCAAGCCAAGGCAACAAACAAAACTATCCTAAGTATACTTAGGAGGCGCCTCAAATCGAAAAAATCGGGATGGTACTCCGAGCTAAATGGTGTATAATGGGCGTACAGAACGTCGCCAAGAAGAGCAACAGGGGAAAGGCCTTTCTCCTTATTGTACACTGTAGAAGCCGTGGTGCCAGCTGAGATCTCAGTTCCGAGCCTGAGACAGACTCAAGATCTTGAGGCAGAGTGCGCAAATAGCGAGATGCTCGAGCACGTGGTCGACCTGATAGAAGAAAAAAGAGACTTGGCCAACTTAAGACTACATAATTGCAAAAATACCATTTCAAAGTTTTATAATGCTAAGGTCAACTTAAGAAAGCTGCATTTAGGCGATCTCGTGCTAAGAAAAGTATTCAAAAATACCCGCGAGCTAAATGCGGGTAAGTTGGGAACGTCATGGGAAGGCCCTTACCAAATCGAGGATGAAGTCAGACCCGGAGTATACAAAATTAGAAGCATTGATTCCGGAAAAACAGAGCTAAGGCCATGGAACGCAATGAACCTTAAGAAATTTTACATCTAAAAAAGAGAAATCAAAAACGCGCAACAGATGAACTACGTGAGGCTTGATCCTCGCAACGAGGTACATAGGCAGCTTGCTAAAGCAAGTGCAACCCCAAAAAAAAGAGTAAAAAATAAATAAACAGCTAAGTACTAATCAAGCAAACCAGAAATAAGAGCAAGTAATCATGAGCAAAAAATAAGAAAACCAAACAGATATTGATGGGCAAAAGTTTAAGTAATTACAAAAGAGGGGTGCAACCCAATACAAAAATGGATAAAAATTGTAAATTAACACATCCAAACAAAAACTATGCGTCTAACTCATAGTCTGAAACTTCCTCATACTCGGCTTCTCCTTCTTTGCGAAGCTCGAGGCACTCGGCGGTCTCCTTCTCAAGGTCCAGAGTATTACTCCGGATTCTGGCCAACAAGGCTAAGTTGCCAAGAGCCTCGCGAGCTTTCAGCTCCCCTCCAATGGCTTTCTTCTTTCTGTTCCACTTCTCAGCAAACTTGACCTTAGCTTGATGTAAGGAGGAAGTGGCTGCAGATTTTTTGAGCTTCAGAGTTTCTAACTGTGAAGTTAACTCCTCCATGGCAGCTTGGGAAGAGTTGAGTTTTTCTTGAAGCCGTGCACGCTCCTTTGCCGCCTCGCCAAGCCTCCATTGCAGATCCCGATTAAGCATCTCAGCTTGGTCAGCCCGAAGCAAGGGTTCGAAGTTTAACCCCTCGAGCCGTTCGCGCTCTTTCTCTTCTTTGAGCAGCGCATCTTCCTGATCATCGAGCTTGGTAACAAGCTCGTAATGCGCGGTCTTGAGAGCGCGCATTTCCTCTTTGTGCTTCACCACAAGCTCTCTTGTGCGTCTCTCAACGGCTTCAATGTACTTATTCCGCATAACAATAGCCTACAAAGGAAGAAGAAGTTGAGTTAATAAAGAAATGACTAAACAAGATAAAACAAAGACATAACTAAAACGTACCTTGACGTTGGCATCAGCCACCGCTTGGTACTCTGCACTAAAAATCATCTCCTTAGCGGGAGGAATATGCATATTGGGAGTCCCAAACTTCAGTAAAATAGCTCGGGGGTCTTGAGGCGGTCGGCTACAGACCCTCGCGGTTCCAGACGCATCACCTGTCTCCGGAAATGGAGCCTCATTCCTACTTCCCAGCGTGAGGGCTGGAGTAACTATTATTGCCTCCGTCGAGCTGGATGGAGGCAGGAGTAAAGTTGGAACCTGAGTAGAAGAGGTCATCACCTCCATCATTTCTGGAGCTGGTACTGAAGCAGGAAGGGCAGCCCTGCCCCTAGGCTCCACTCCGTCAACCTCCATATGTTCGGAGGAAGGTGTCGTTTGGGTTGTCAGCTCCCCCTCAGCTCGGACTGATGCATCCTCCATCGGGGCGTCACGCTCGACCTCTTCATAAATTAGAGGTAGCACCGGAGTTGCTGATGTCTTTGGGGCAGGAACTAGATCCTCCATCGTGACCCCAGCAGCAAGGTCGCGGGAAAGACGAGCTAGAAGTGAGATAGGCATATCTTTCCGAGCTCTTTTCGAACGTGTTTTCCCTCCTCTTTGCGGTTTAGCACAAATAAACGAAGGAACTCCTGAAACTACATTAAAATACATAAGGATTATCGATATCGATAGCAAAAACAGCACTCAGTAAATAAATCGAATATAATTTACCAGTACGAGGGGACCAGAGAGCCGAGTCGAGTCTCTCTCTAGAAAACGCCGTCCACGACCAATGTTCTCCTCTAAGAAGGGCTGCTAATTCGACGAGCTCCAAAGACGGTGGGCAGCTATAAATACCTGTAAGCGCAAAGAAAGTAAAGTGGTTAGAACCAGATAAAGAGAAACACAACACAAAACATACTAAATCATCCACGACTCCGAGGTGCGCACCAAGCTTGGTCGCCCACGAAGTCCGAATGCACTCCATTGGGAAGTCACCAATGCTTGCTTCACAAATTTTAAAGAAAAAATATTGATCTGGCCGCTTTGTGTCCTTATTAGGAAGCTCGTCGACGACCTTCCAATTCTTACGAGGTGATAGGTAGTACGTGCCTCGACCCTTGGGATTCTTCTTGATGCTGTAGAAGCACCTCAGATCCGCGCCGTGCAAAGGGCGGCCGACCTTGACAGCTTGCGTAAACACGGCTAAAGCTGTCTGTACCACGGAGGGGCACATCTAAGGAAAGCAGAGTCCCATGGCGTCCAACCATTGAAGCAGCTTGGCCGGGATAGGAAATCGGAGCCCACATTCCGTGAAGTACAGCGCGTACACGCAAAGATAGCCCGGCAGAAGCACCTCCGGCGAAGAGCCTATCCTCGGGACAAGAGTAATCACCTCTTCCGGAAAATTAAACTTCTCCCCAAACTTAGTGAGGAGACTCCGAGTGATGGCCGACTTAGGATGAGGCCCGAATCGTTCCTCGCCTTGAGGAGGAGAGTTGCGGTACACTTCTAACTCGACGAAATACTCTACGGCGTTGAGAGGGTCGTCCTTAGAGCTTGAGGAAGAATCCCGGTGGTCTGGCGATGATCCTGACCGCCGTTGACGTTGTCTCCGCCGCATCAAAGTTTGAGTTTGACCGTCACTAATCGTGTCTTCAGATATAGGGCGAGATACAGCAGACATCTTTTGCGAAAGAAGAATCGAAAGAGATAGGAAGAAATGTACGAAAGAGAGATGACGGAATAAAAATAAAGGCAAAGTGAGAAAATTTTAAATACCTAGTTCTGCGACTATCAATGCTTCAAATTCGTAGTAAATGGAGAAGAAGGTGAGGAGTGGAGACGTGTCTTTGACACCTAAAGACCACTCCTCGATAACCACCCCGACGTGCTGACACGGGCAACACGATGACTGACATGTGTTGCCATCAAACGGTCAGGAAGCGTGCAGAAGTGGAAGCGTCCCATCGTAATAATGCCTGTCCTCGGGAACAATTAAAGCTCGTCTACGCCAACGCACGCGATGACCGCCACGTGGATGAAACTAACGGTACGATGGAAGCGTATGACGAGTTCGATGGCCGTCCAAGCGGCACGCATCAACTCGCCAATGCATCAGCACGTGCTGTCCGTATCCAGACCGTCAGAATAATAATTAGATATGGGTCCACTCGGCCCAAGAAGCAATTAAGGAAGAACTTAGGAATAAAAAAGACAAGATAAAAAGCCTGTTAAGGCCTAGATTGCCGGTCTGATCACCCGGTAAGGTCAAAAATTCAGAATGGCCCAATAAAACATCAGGAAATTGGCGCAAAACAAAATTCATTTAAAAATTAATCTAACACAAATAAAAGCAGGAAGCCCGAGCTATCGTTGTCTTCAAACCAACAGGTAGCTCGGCAAAACAAAATAATGAAAATAGACAATGACAACTTATCCGTCGTCTTATTACAAGGAAGAAAATAAAATTCAAATCAAATAAAATAAGGATTAGTCGATCCGCCAAGCTGGGTCAACAGGGTCAGCCATGGGAGTGTCGGAGTCCAATCACCCTTCTGGACCGTTTCCTTCCGAAGTATTGACACCAGTCAAGTCGGAAACAACAGTCATCCCGAGGTCGAGCTCCAGTTCCAGCTGTTTGTTCCTCAATCAGGCTTCCTCTTCGTCAAGGTTTAAGCTACCTCTTCTAATTGAACCAAGGAGGTCTAGACGAGCGTCTATGTCAGCTACTGCGGCCTCCAGCTTGCCTTCTAGGCCCCGTTTATCAAGACGAGCCCTGAGGAGGGAATAGCACTCTCGAAATTTAGAGGTCAATTCCTTCGTGGAAGCCTCCACCGCTGCCTCGAAGGCGGTCTCCCGCGCCTCACGCTCTTGCTGTAATATTTCTTCAAGCTTGGTGATTTTGTCAGTCAACGAGGATAGCTCGGAATGTAACTCTTGAATTTCTACCAGGGCCTTGGCTTCGCGATCCTGGGAAAAGCTTAGCATGTTGGTTAGCTTGTCGACCGTTTTATTTGATTCCTTTGTCGATGAATCTGGAAGCTTGGCTTTGTAACCACCGACACATTTATTCAGCACCCCGATAGCCTACAAAGAGTGTAAAATCACGCTGAGAAAATAAGGCCGTAATTCCAAAAATGAGAAAAGAAAGATCAAGCTTACACAGCCAAACGCTTCCAGAGCTTCAGCATAATTGGCTTGCTCAGACATATCTTTCAGTGCGGGTATGCCACATCCCCGAGGTTTGAAATGTTGGAGAATGATTGCCATGCCATGATGATCTTCTACGATCGGGCAGTCCTTATTATGCGTAAAACTCCATTGAAATTGGGTTTCGAAGACGACGAGCTCCGACGGCGCCAATGCGTCGAAACCCCAGAGTCGGTATCCTTGGGAAATTTGGGATCGGCGTTCTCATCATCCTCGTGTACGTCACTTGACGAACGAGCTTGTTTTGAGGAAGGTTCGATCAAACCGGACTCTCTTTCCGCAGCCTCTGTCCGATTTGGCCTGGACTGTGGCGTGGGCAGAGGTTTGCCTTTATCGACAGAGGCCGGACGTTTGTAAACGAGAGATCGTGGTCTAGATTTACCACGATATGAGGACGAGTACAAACTTTAGGATTTCTCTGGGAAGGTACAAAAGTAAAACGATAAGGTGAATAAAACCATCCGAGCCTTTATAAATTAGAAAAGTTAGAAGTAAAAGCATACTGGGAGATTTCAAACTCCAGGTTCTCTCTACCGCCGAAGTGCTATTTTCGCCCATAATTATTCACTAAGCAACTTTGATTTCAAGTCCTGTTGGAGTGAACCTGATGAGAATATGGTCCTATATATATAGGCAGCCAGAGGATATTTCCAGGAACTGTTAAGCGGATAATGAGCTCAACAACGACGTGCATTTCAAAATTCAAATAGGATTAAAAAATATCGCCTCCGAGAATTAAGTTCACATGTTTAACGAAATTACTGAACCATATGAACTGGGAGGCTATTGTTGGTACATGGCCCACTTAGCAGCCACCTTTGTTTTAGCTCGGCCCAGGCCCAGTTTAAGCCCATAGCTCGGAAAAAGTGGCTCGGCCCATAGATAAGGATGCAGGCCTTGGAAGAGCTATTGAAGTTAGTTAGTTGGGAGCTCCGAGCTAAGCGGCGAGGATGGAGGATGCCAGCAGAAGAAGTCAAATTGAGATCGAGTAAAGAGCGGAGATCAAGGAGAAAGTAGTTAGAAAACTAAAATTAGAAATAAGTAAACCCGAAGAAAGAAGGGGGTAATTGTAACCTGATAACCAAATTCTTGCATACAAAAGAGATAAATAAAATCGTTCCAATTTCTTAAAGTTCAGTTTGTCTAAGATCTATTTCAGTTTCTTCTCTAGCTTAGGTCCCA
The DNA here is from genome assembly GCA_900406435.1 of Lepidium aucheri. NCBI lineage: Eukaryota > Viridiplantae > Streptophyta > Magnoliopsida > Brassicales > Brassicaceae > Lepidium > Lepidium aucheri. Next base: position 11,995 of record OVBA01000409.1, read on the forward strand.
CTATTAAGATCCTCAACGCATCAACAACTTTGCAACAACATATCAAAAAATTATACCAACTTTCAAATAGAAAAAAAAATTAATCAGAAAATTTTATCTTTTAACCTCCCATTTTTTCCTATATCAATATAAGTATAAATTTTTTATCTTTTATTTATTTATTTTAAGAAAAATTGTTAATACTACATTCTTTGGCAACTACAACTTTAATACTATGGAAAGTTATAACATCTATCATCTTTTTATTCTCAATATAATTACATGATTTTAATACAAAAATTCACTATCTCTTCCTCAATTTCTATATTGAAATTAATTATGACAACCTCTTTCATTTGTTATTTCTTAATTATCAGATTATTTAGAGCTTTATTTTTTTGGGAATAAATTATAAGAATATGTAGTTACATAGGTTTATTATTAAACGACCTAATAATTAGTTGTATGTTTCAAAGATATAACACCACAAAAAACTCAATTGAAGTGAAACATTGTATTGATAATATACTAGCAAATTATCTATTAGTGAAATTTTAATATACCCAGAAAAGTTAATGTAGTTGGATAAAAAATCATTACTGAAGTGTAAAAAAATAAATAATATACAAAAATCAAAATTAATGTAGTTGTATATTTTTTGATAGTTATATATATTTATGGCATTAATGATCTCAACATATTATTATAGCTATTGAATGAAATAAATTAGTAAATTTATGTTTAAATAATTAAGTGATGAAGTGGCATTATGAGAAGAGATATTTTAAAAACGACATATGGAGAACTCCAATGTGCTTTTAATTCTGAGAAATAAAGGTGGGGGGAGGGAGGGGGGTTTCCATCTTATTTAATTTGTCGGGATTATGAGAAAGTAAATTTGTAATGAGTGGCGATGATCATTTGGAATGACCAAATGATCTATGTATAAAAGAAGAAGAAAAAAAAACATTACATTTGAATAAAATTAAGATAATGTAGTGGATTAAAATTTTCATTACTCTTAAGAATTATTTGTGTTTTCAATAAAATTGAATTTATTGTCTTATTTGGGTATATAAGTAGACTTCAACATCTCTATAAACAAAGTTGTGTGCATGAATAAATTAGTAAGAATAATTATATGAGTAATGTATTTCTTGCTTATACCTCACATTATAATGTTTTTTAAGTACTAGTTTTGAGTGTGTGTAGAATTAGAAGGATTGAACTGATTGGAAGAACCACTATATTTGGTTGATACAACAAACACTTTGAAAAACATGTATAATACATTATTTTTAACATTTTTTTGGATAATATGATTTTATTTTTATTATTCTTTTCTATAAAATAGTATAGTAATTTTTAGCCTTCTATATTTTATAACAATTTAGTTTTCGAAAAGAAATATAATATTTGTATTTAAAATTTAAAATTACTAACTTATTTATATTAATTCTCCACTATATATTGTTTAGTTTTTTGGGCAATGATATCTTTTTAATTTAGGAATGCTATATGTATTTTGTCTTTTTTTTTCTTCATTTGTGGATTAGATTTTAATTTTTAACGTATGTTTTTTTTTGTATTTTAACGATCTATGACATGAATTAATAATTTTTGTTTGTAATTAAGATGTATATTTATTTTGTATTTGTGGTTTTAAATTAAATGAAAATTAAAATAGAGGATGTGACACTTGTTAGAGGTGGATCCAAGATCCTATTTCGGTCTACGGAAAACAATGGGTCAAAAACTAAGTAATAAACTCGTTGAAAGCATCAAAGCCTTAATTTGGATATCCTCATCAACTCGGCAAAGTCTATTCTCGGAAAATGTCTCAAACTTGACGAGAAGTTGGATGACACGTCATCAAAGCAAAGAAATGGAATTTTTCTTATTCCGACATGGAAAATTTCCGAAAATCTAGCATGAATCTTTGAGATATGATTTTATCAAGAGAATTGTAAATCTTTCTTTATTTTATCTACTCTGTAACCGCCTCTATAATCTATAAATAGAGGAGCAGATCCTTCGAAAGAAGGATCAGATTTTTGACACACATTAAGCTAATAAAGAACTCTCTATTTGGCAATCATCTTTACTCAGCTAGGGTTAACTTCTTTTGCTCCAATCCATCTTACAAGTGTCCTTGCCCAATCTTTCCTCGTTTTAATCAGGAACCTCAGATTCTAAACCCTTTGTGCTAGACCCGGTTCCAACAGTTTGCACCATCTGTGGGGGAAGACATCAAAGGGCATCTTCACAAAAGTGAAAGAAAGTTCTCTATGGGAAAAAATGGTCAAATACGAAATCACCATCAGCTCACCAGAACGGAGGGAGTCTCACCCTCAAAAATATGTTGATCTAACTAACGGGTGATCTTTGAATTCAACTCGAATGCAAAAGGAGAATCGTGAAGAAACTCACGATGTCACTAATTTTCCCACACCACCTTTGGGGTCACTGTTGATTGAAACTTTTCTGCGCAACCTAATCGCACAATATGAAGCTTCCAATCAAAGAAACACGAAAAGGTTCGATAGGATCGAATCTCGGATGAATGAGAGTAGTCTTCCGACTACACAGATTAATAGGCCATACAGAGAAGTTCGGGCCAGTGTACAAAGGAATCTAATCGGAGGAGCACCGAGTCTATAATTAGCAAACTTCTTAGTACCAGAACACTCTACGATGCAAAGCATATCTGGATAGCATGACTCAATAACTTTGGACGCGGCAACCGTACTAAGAATGATGGACAATATGAGATCAAAATTCCATCAAGCTACCAGCTCGGCACCCGAGATAGGAAGAATCATAGCTCAAGACCAAAATTCTTTGTTTGCACCGAGATTGAGGGTGAACAGAGGGTTACGACTTTGATGCCCTTCATACAATAGAAACTCGGATCCAGTAGAGTTTATGAGTGCCTTCAACATCATGATGAACGGGACCAACTATAGCTTGGATCACGAAGGCGCAGCTTATTGTCAACACTTTGCTGAGAACTTAACCGGCGACGCTTTGGTATGGTTTACCAAGTTGGCAACTAGGTCGATCGAGATCTTCAACCAACGTGCCGAGTTATTCATGAAGCAGTATGCCCTATTCGTAAACCAGGATACTTCAACAGCAGAGTTGAGATCCTTGAGGCAAGGTTTTGACAAGCCCCTAAAGTCGTACCTCGGTCGCTTCAAGAAAATCTTGACAAAAGCTAAAGTTAGCGATGATATGGCCATTGAAGCTCTCCGAACCAGGATGGTAACCGATGAAACTCTCATACGAGATCTTTTTGTAAATCGACCCAATATGATCTTAGATGCTCTCTGCAGAGCAGCAAGGCACGCATATTACATGGAGGAAAAGCAAATCCTCGCTCAAAACCAAGAAATTCAACGTAACTCAAGAACAAAGGAGCCGAAAGAAGGGCACTATGAGCCGAGACAGCATAATATAGGAAAAACAGCCTCGGCAACAACTTTTCAAGTTGGAGAGAGTGGTAATCCTTATGGAAAGCCTTTCAATAACACCTACAACCAAAGCGAGTACTGCGAGTTTCATAACAAAGCAGGTCATTCGACTTTAAAGTGCAAGAAACTACAAGAGTTTCTTGCCAAAAAATTTAGTAAGGGAGAATTGACAGTCTATGAGGAAGAAACTCATAAATTTAAGGCGCAAAAACGGAAAGAAGCTGAGTACGTGAAGCGGCTTTCAAGGCAGCAGGTACGAGTAGCAACACCCCAGAAATAGCAAAGCTATAAAAATCGGTGGGGGACACCACCGAGTTTGTTGACCCGCGAGTCGTTATAGGCATAATCATGCTTGGATATATGTTCTCTAATGATACTATCCGTTCAATCAAGAAGTACGAACGGAAACTTGTTGATTCAGTTAGCATTAAACCAGCAGGGGAGAGTATGCAGACAATCGGCTCAAAAATAACACTCACAACTGAGGATGTTAAAGGAGTTAGTTTCTCGCACAATAATTCGATAGTCATCAAAATTTGAGTTGCCAAATGTGATGTCTCACAAATTCTTATCGACACTGGAAGTTCTGTAGATCTTATCTTCAAGGAGAAATTAGATAAGATGGCATTGCCGGATGCTTAACTCAAATCAGTTGACAGAATTTTGACCGTATTCGTTGGAAGCACAATCAACGCAATCAGAACAATGAAACTAGCAGTCCGAGTTGCGAGAATTATGCGATGGATCAAGTTACTTGTCGTAGATAAACCACCAATCTACAACATGATACTGGGAATGTCTTGGATACACGCGATGAAAGCTGTTCCATCCAGCTATCATCAATGTGTTAAAATTCCAACAAGTGAAGGAGTTTACACACTTTTGAGGAGATTAAAAGATGTCTATAACTTACTTCATTTCCAAGTTGAAGTTACGAAACAGGTCATGCATGATCACAGCGTCAGTAGGAAGCAAAGTGTTATCAGAACCTCCTGCTCCCAAAAAACCAGATCAATCAATTGTAGAAGTCATCAACATCGACTTGACAGTTTCATCAAAGTGCGTGAGCATCATGGTCAACTTGAGCAAACCAATCAAAGACATGGTGATTCAACTCCTGGAGAAGAACGTGACAACGTTCGCATGGATAGCAAGTGACATGCCCAGAATCAAACCGGCGATTACAAGTCACATGTTGAATGTCGATACGACATATAAGCTAATCAAGCAGAAACAAAGGAAGCTAGGGGTAGAAAGAACAAAGGCTGTAATTGATGAGGTTAAAAAGCTAATTGAAATAGGATCCATTGCCAAAGTTCAATATCCATAATGGCTAGCCAATCCGGTAGTCGCTTCAAAGAAGAACGGAAAGTGGCGAGTCTGTGTTGACTTTACCGACCTAAACAAGGCTTGCCCAAAAGATAGTTTTCGATTGCCAAACATCGACCGAATTGTTGAGGCAACCGCAGGCAACAAACTCCTTTTGTTTATGGACGCTTTCTCAGGGTACAACCAGATTCGAATGCACCATGACAATATAGAGAAAACTTTGTTCATCATGGAACGAGAAACTTATTGCTATAAAGTCATGCCCTTCGGGTTGAAGAATGCAGGAGCAACTAATCAGCGGTTGGTGAATAAGATGTTTGCCGACCAACTGGGACAAACGATGAAAGTATACATAGATGATATTCTGGTCAAGTAATTAAAGGCGGAAGATCATATCAATCATTTAGCCTGTTGCTTCCAAACATTTAACGAGTACCAGATGAAGCTCTATCCGGCCGAATGCACTTTTAGGGTAACCTCGGGAGAGTTCCTCAGATACATAGTCACTCAGAGGGGAATCAAAGCTAACCCGAAACAAGTCATGACAATCCAGGAGCTACCTTCTCCAAAGAATAAATGGGAAGTGTAGAGGCTGACTGATCGTATAGCAGCCTTAAACTGTTTCATATCCCGCTTAAAGGATAAATGCCTCCCATTCTACAACTTGCTGCACGGAAATAAGTATTTCAATTGGGACAAGACTTGCGAGAAAGCTTATTTCAAGTTGAAGGAATATCTTTTGACACCACCAATTCTTTCGAAGCCCAAAAATGGAGTGCCCTTGTACTTGTACATTGCAGTTTCTGCATCGACAGTACGCAACATGCTAGTTTGAGATGATAAAGGAAACGAACTCCCGATTTTCTATATAAGAAAATCCTTGGATAGAGCTGAATCTAGATACCTGACTACAGAGAAACTTGCGTTAGCGGTAGTCACCTCAACAAGGAAGTTACGACCCTACTTCCAGTCTCACACCATTATAGTGTTGATAAATCATCTGTTGCAAACAATACTACATAATCCAAACAAATCTGAGCGATTGACCAAGTGGGTGATTGAGCTGAGTGAATACGACATCGAGTTTAATGGGCGAACGAGTGCAAAGTCTCATGTATTAGCCGACATCCTAATCGAACTATCCCTTGATCTGGAGTCTTTAGAGTCAGACAAAGTTCCCCAAACATTGAAGATATACGTAGACGGATCTTTACCTCAAGACGGATCAGGAGTCGGTATCCGACTAGAAATTCCGATAGGAGAAGTTTTGGAGCAGTCATTCTGACTTGCTTTCCCAGCATCTAACAACGAAACATAGTACGAAGCATTGATTGTGGGAATAAAGTTGGCCAAAGAATTCGGAGCAAGCGACATCGACTGCTATTGCGATTCCCAGCTGGTTGTTAACCAGGTTAACGGAGGCTACAACACAAAGAATGATCATATGGAAGCCTATCTTAAAGTCATTAAAGAGCTGATAAAGGATTTGAAATTAAAAATCATTTAAATCTCTAGATCCAAGAACACTTCCACTGATGCTCTAGCATCTCTCGCATCCATGATGGATCCTATTCGACAAATAATACCAGAAGTGAGTATAGACCGTCTGAGTATAAACTTACCAAAAGGAGACCTTGAATTCAACTCGGCTATATACAAAATTTATGATGAATCTGACTACGAGATGACAGACACTGAGCAGAAAAGCAAACAAAAGGTTGATTGGCGAGACGAGATCCTCGTGTACATTCTTGACAATGAAACGCCAGAGGATATATGGGCAGCTCACCGTCTTAAAGCCAAGTGCGCTTTTTAGGCCCAAGTCAACGAAAAAATGTATCGAAGGAGTACAAATGGTGTACTACTTACGTTTGTTCTTGATGATGAGATTGACGAGATTATCAAAAGGACACATGACGGAGCTGGTGGAAACCAAAAATGTGGGAGAACACTTGTTCAGAAAATTAAGACGCTTGGTTACTACTGGCCGACTATGGTAAAAGGTTTTGCTCAATACACAGCTAAGTATAACAAGTGCCAACACACGTGCATATCATCCACGCCCCTACCAAAGTGCTAACCTCAACAATTATGCCTTATCCGTTCATGCGATGGGCAATTGACATAGTCGGGCCATTACCATATTCTTGTTAGAAACGCTTTATGCTTGTTATGATGGATTACTTCACGAAGTGGGTTGAAGCAGTGGCTTATTCTCAGATAAAAGATAGAGACGTGGTCAAATTCATATGGAAGAATATTATCTGTCAACATAGGATACCTTACGAGATTGTGACAAACAACGGCTCTTGACTCCTCTCGGTGAAGTTCACCAAATTTTGCGCCATCCGAGTAAGTAAGTCAAATCCTTGAAACCCACAATGAAACGGACAAGCAAAAGCGACGAATAAGCAAATTCTCGACGGTCTCAAGAAAATGCTTTCAAAAAAGAAGGGAAGTTGGGCAACCGAGTTGGATGGCGTGTTATGGTCATATCAGACTACGCCTAGACACTCAACAAAACGAATTCTATTTTCCACTTCTCATGGGATGGAAGCAATGACCCCAACCGAGATAGGCATACCAATTTTGCATCAAGAACATTTTCTTGAAGATGAAAATTCCAACAATGATGCTATGGAAAACAATATTGATGACTTGGAGGAGGAACACGATGAAGCACTTCTCTGAGTACAAACTACCAACAGCATGCTGCAAAGTACTACAATAAGAAAGTACGGGGAATATGATGAGTGTGATTTTTAATGGTTTAACAGCCCTATTTTAGGTTGTTTTGCATCCGATTAAATAGGTTTTCCATGCATTCTGGTCCATTTAGGTTAGTTTTGCACTTTTTGCATTTGCATTTGGAGTTTTGGAGTTTTTATAGGAAAAAGAGCAAAAAGAAGCTTAAATTGGAGCTAAAGCTATCGGAATCAGCTGCTAAGGAAAATGAGCTGCTCAGACTCGGATCACTGCCTCGTGGTTTGCAGGGCGAGGATTGTTCGGATCGCTAACGGAAGGAAACCTCAGTCGCCAGCCTCAACCTATCTACCGCGAGGGAGAGCCAACTTATCACACTCAGACCATTCCACTCGGCCTCAGCCTGCAAGGACAGAGTAAAGACCACTCCTCGGTGTCCAAGCTCGCCAAGTGATAGCGAGGAGAAGATTTGTAGTTGATCGACTTAGATCGGTTTGACCATTAGGGTTATGCAAATGACCCTATAAATACCCTTTAATCATCATTTTATAGAATCATCTGATGTTTTACCAAAAAAAACTCTCTCTATTTTCGTTGCTGCTTTCTTTTAAGATTGTTTAAGGTATTTTGTTGAATCCAATTTAAGTTTAATTCATTAAGTTTATTCGATCTTCATATTTACTTTATGTTATTTATTTTCTTATTGCTGTTTATGTTTATGAGGATGAAATCTCCTTTGATCCTCCACTCTCAAATCATGAGAAGTGAGTAGATCCTTGTGGATCTCGAGGATAGGGAGATCGGAGGTGAAATCTCTGATCCACTCGTCTAACAAACATGGATTTGATCCAATCTTTTCTCATATGATCGAGCTTAAGGCCGATCTCTCCCTGATAAAGAGAGATCTAATTTGGGCTGAAACCTAAAGCTAGCGCTAAGGGAATCGGAGACCAAGTGTCATATGAGAGATGGTTTGATCCACCGAAGAGAGATCTAGCATGTGGATCGGTTATTAGATGTATTGGGCTGGACTTTAGGCTCTTGATCCGACATGATTGCGGCTAACGTCGTAATAGATCGGCCGGATCGGAAAGGGGTCTTCACCATGAGAATGGATGGATCTAGCTTGTCCCGGTCTAGAGATCGCCGTATATAGCTTGGCGAGGTTAGGTCGGCGAGTTTACCGTTGATCAATCACCTCCTATCCTCTAGATTCATGTTTATTATCCTAGATTTATCTATTGTCATTATCTTGCTCTGTTTTGTGATCGTTTCTCTGTTTTTNCTGTTTTTATTTTGTCTCGTAGTGTATTTTGTCCTTTATGCTAGTTTGAGAGTTCACTAGAAATATAGCCTATCTTTTTGATAGAATGGTAGGTTGTCTGAACTAGAATCTGATATTAGATAAGTTGCTTACAAGTATTCACTGAGTATTGGTTCGACTAATCCATCTACTTTCCATTACCCTTCAATGATTTGATTCCATAGACCAAAAATCTTGTTATCAGAATACACTTTGCGGTAGGAGATCTCATACTTTGAAAGGTGTTTGAGAACACAGCTGAACTTGACGCGGGAAAACTCAGCACCAATTGGGAAGGACCATATATCATTTACGAGATCATGAAACCGGGAGTTTACAAGATCGCTACTATGGATGGAGCAATGATTCCTCAAAGTTGAAATTCCATCAATCTGAAATGATAATAGTACTAAAGCCGCGCCAACTCGGCAAACTAGATGCGATACTTGACACATCTTCATTTATTTAAGTATGTACTGAGAACTACGTCTTGCCTTGGTCCCTTTGGGGTACGTAGGTAGCCTTCAGGTCCAACTAAATCAAATTAAAATGTTTACAAGTCCCCTTCTCGGGTTCAAAAAAAAAGGTTACACAGTAAACCCCGAAAAGACGAGATCAAATTCTTGTAAAAACAATTATCTTTCCTTTTATTCGAGTCTTAAAACCTCGACGAGTCTAATCTCGAAAAACATCTACAAGAACCTAGTTCTTATCTTTAAGCCAAGTCTTAAAACCTTGCCGAGTAAAACCTTGAAAACTTTAAATGATAATCTAATTCTCACTACTAAATCGAATCTAAAAAAATCTTTAGCAGTACCAAGAGGAAATTCTCGTAGCATTAATGAGATCAAGTTCTCATAACTTTTGCACCGAGAATCTAGTTCTCACCGAAAGATAAAGCATAGCTTTGTACACGTTTACCAAGATTAAATTCTCATAAATGAGGAAACATAGTTTTGTACAGACTGACGAGATCTATTCTCACCAAAAGAATAAGCATAGTTTTGTACAGACTCATCGAGATTAAATTTTCATAAACGACGAAACATCGTTTCGTACAGAAAGACGAGATCTATTCTCACCAAAAGACAAAGAGTATTTTTGTACACATTCACCAAGATAGAAATCTCAATAAAGACAGAACGTAGTTTCTGTACAGATAATCGCGAAATTTGCCCCAACAAAATTTTACGAGTATAGTTTCCGAGATCAAACTTCTTAAAACTTAAATTGAGTCTTAAAATCTCAGCTTTGAAAAGTCATATAGCAAAAGTTCTGTTCCTAACTAAACGAGATCAAATTCTTTAACTTGGGAAGAAACTTGGCTAAACGTGCAAAAATAAGAAAAGATTTTGGGAACTAAAATTCATGAAATTACGAGTCAATCATTTGACAAATTTTCATAGTCGGACTATGCAAGTCGTAGTTGAATTCAAATATCATGTTTCAAGATAACAATTCATTTATTATATAGGAAAAGTAATTACAAAGCAAGTACTGATTAGAAGAATAAAAAGTTGTCAAAGAGCCAAACAGCGGTTACAAGAATTGAGATAATCACAAAGCTGGGAAAAATCAAGGCACTTTGAAAACAGGTTCGACCAAGTCTCCCGAAAGCAGCATCATCAATATATCCCATTGACGAGTTCTTTGAACTCGTTCATCTTGGTGGTTATCAAGTCGATAACCGCAGAAGGAATGTCGACATCACGAGCGGAAAGCAATTAGAGAACATTTGTCGACCCAAGGAATTGGATATGACAAATGAGCCTCGAGGTTCCTGTCTAGATCGCTAAACTGAGCATCAATTTGGTTAAAACGATCAGACATCTGATTGTGGAGATCCTTGAAGACCACTTTCTTCTCAAAAGTCAAGGCCTGACAAATTCGAGATTTAAAATTCACCCTCATAGAGTCTAACTCGGTTGCAGCTCCTGAACCTTGTTGCAAACCTTCTCGGCAAATTTGAAGGCAACACCCCAATCAGACTCGACACAGTTGAGCAAGTCAGACAACGCTGTATTTTTGTTCCACTAATTTAAAGACGTTCTCACGCTCTACCTTCAGCTCATCTTTGACACGAGCTAGTTCTTCCTCAGCGGCTGTAAGCCTGAACCTTGCCTCCACCACTTTGAGGGAATCTTGGCTGGCTCGGACAGCGGGAGTCGGATTCCTCCGAGTACTACTCTCCATGCTAGCAACAGACTTCTCATGTTCCAACATGATGCTGTTCAAACAAGAAATAAACTGTAAGCATATCAGAAAAGCAGAAGTTAGAAATAGAAGCAAATAAGAAGAATTGGAGTAATAATCAGAAAGTAACATGAACTCAGAACAGCAAGAAAGTGGCCTCCTCGTACTCCTCGAGGTTCCTCATCTAATCTGGGGAAGGAAGACGCTCCAGAGTAGTTCTTATCTGGCTCATTAGGTCCGCTCATTCCATCAAGAACTCCAGAATCGAGCAAGGATTAGTGTGATTATGATTAAAACAGAAGTCGGGAATACGTCTTCTCTTTCCGCGAGAAGCGCTTAAGGAACCGCCTCTATCGGCTCCTCTAGGAGAGTTGATCCTAAGTTGATCAGTTCTCCCCCTTTTAGCAAGTCGCAAAGTTCTGCGACCAGATTAGAAGGGACTTTGACAATGTTCCGAGATGGAGCAGCGGAGGGTCTAGAAACCCTAAAAGGACCTCCAAAAGGGCAAGCATTCATCTCATTGAGCGCAGAGTTCAGACGATCCTCGACGCTTGGGAGTTTAAAATCATCAAGACCCATTTTAAAGAAATACGAAAGAAATTTGAAGTCGGAAAAAAATAGGAGAATAAGGACGGGAATAACTAAAGGAAATTCGCAAAGTTGAAAAGTGAATTGTAAAACAAGGAAAGCGAGAGATTTATAGGAATTTACCAGAAGCCGAAATGGCACCAGCCAGTAATTATTAGTTAGTGGGCAAAAGCCAAAACGATACCAAACGGTAATCATTACTTAACGGGTGGAAACTAAGGCGACTGTTTGAATATAAACCAAAACGTGGATCAAAGATTCTGGAAGCTGGAAAACTTTCTGACTCAAAAATTTTGCGCCAAAATTTTCTGAGTATGGGGGGCAATTGTTGGAGGTGGATTCGAGATCCTACTTCGGTCCACAGAAAACAATGGGTCAAATGCTAAGTAATAAACTCGTTGAATGCATCGAAGCCTTAACTCGGATGTCCTCATCAACTCGGCAAAGTATCTTCTTGGAAAGTGTCTCAAACTTGAAAGAAGTCGGAAGAGACGTCAGCAAAGCAAAGAGATGGAAAGTTTCCTATTCCGATATGGAAAATTTCTAAAAATCTAGCGTAAGTCTTGTAGATACGATCTTATCAGGAGAATTGTAAATCTTCCTTTATTCTATCTACTCTATAACCGCCTCTATTCTAGAAATAGAGGAGTAGACCTTTCGAAAGAAGGATCAGCTTTTTGACACACACTAAGCTAATAAAGAACTCTCTACTTGACAATCATTTTGACTTGGCTAGGATTAACGTCTTTTGCTCCAATCCATCTCACAAATATCCTTGTCCAATCTTCCCCCTTTTAATCAGGAACTTCAGATTCTAGACCCTTTGTGCTAGACCCGGTTCCCTCAGCACTCTAAGTAGAGAGCAATATTTTCCTTTACATATATATACTAGCAGTTGGCCTGTGTGTACGCACGTAAGGGGAGCTAAATTCTAGTTTTGAAATAATTTTTTTTTAATATATTAATCAAACAAAAAAAATAATAAACTTAACTAATATGAAAAATTAAAATACTCATAGTTTTGTGTGAAATAGTAAATGTTGTTCATATATTTAAAATAAACTTTATCACTATATATATATAGTATAATTAGTTCTAGACCATCTGCTAGAGCTCAATAGTTTGGCTATACCAAACTTTTTCCACGTGAAATGAGTTACATCCATCGATAATATTCTACTTTTCTACAATGAAACCAACTTTGAAAGTCATTCCAAACAAATCACTAATTGTGAAGGACATTTTTTTTGTGCGTGGCGTGGAAGGAAGTTAAATTATATTTAAGAAATATATACAAAGAATTAAATAGATTTAAGCATATAAATTAACAAAAATCAATATTGACTTAGAAAAAAGGTCAATGAATTAAATATGAGATTCACATACAAAAGCCTAAAGTAATTAATAATATTCTTAATCCTAATATTTAGGATCACTTTCTAATTTTTAGTTCAATTTATACATAATTTATCGTTGTTATTGTATATTAAAAATAAATCAAATTTAATAAAAAAAAACTTAACAATTTTTCTGATTTATTAAATTTACTATATATTAAAATACAGCTGAATTCTATTTTTTTATGATTAGTAATTTAAACTAATACGATGAATGCTTACCCTAAAATTATAAGATACTAAACTCTAACTTATTAAAAAATTATTATAAAGATAACATAAAAATACTATAAAGTAAAACATATACAATATTAAAAATCTATTTCAGTAGAATGGAAAAATAATTTAATAGTCAAAAGACAAAAATTCCTACGATGGACGGTGCTGTCGCCTCCATATTCACCGCTTTTCCTTCCCCCTCTGCTTCTCCTTCTCTGCTGGTGAAATCAAAAAAATCATGGGCTTCAGCTGCACGCAACTCTGCTCCGACTCTAGACTCATATGATCTCCATCTTGAATTTAACTATGGAGTCATCTTCTTCCTGCCTTCATATGATGTTTTCGCTGATTCAATTCTCTTGTGGAAAAAATTGATTGGGTCATTTTATTGGCGATTCTCCCTACATTGGTACAGTGCACGCCACAGTGAATAGAATTTTGCAGAATCAAGACAAGAACCTACGAATTGATACGAATTCTGTCAACTCTAAAGCTGTTTTGTTTTGAATTGATGATGAGCCAATGCGATCTCGAGTCTTTCGTGAGAAGTTTTGGCACATAGGTGACGTCCCTTTGCTTGGTTCTGAATGGAATCCCGACTCAGTAGCTCTGAATCCTAAGGTGAAATCAATACCTATGTGGGTGGATTTCAACGATTTGCCTAGCCATTTGTTCACATACAAGGGATTTGAGCTTTTTGGCAAGCCACATTGAGAATCCGATTAAACTTCACCCAAAAACAGAAATATCTTCGTCTTGATGTTACCAGATTTTTAGTCAATGTTAATCTGAATTGTCAGCTTCCTAAAAAGATCATATTCCTGAGGGAAAGTTTCGTGCTGTCTTAGTTTCGATGTTTTTCATGTGGTTACCCCCAAGTTGCTCTTCTTGTTCTAGTTTGGGTCATGATCTTAAAAATTGTTTATCGAAAAAGAAATCTGGTGATATATCGATCTTGCAGCGAGAGAATCTAACCTTTCCAGGTATCCCACACGATGGAATTCTTGCTTTGGTTCAGACAGATTCGCTACAATCCAATGACCCTCCTGTTAAGAATTCCTCGCCTATTGTGAGTGTTGATTTACCTAAGAGTGTACCAAATGTACCTGCTTCGACCACTGCCTCTAAACCTTTTGTTCAGAAGTCCGATAATACATCAAAGCCGATTGTTGCGAGTGCTGAAAGTGATCAGAAAAAAGATTGGCAATTGATTAAGAAAATATGTAAAGGTTCTCCTTCTTCATTCACTGTACTTGATGCAGGTCCATTGTCATCCATTCCTTCTTGATACAAGGTTTTGGAGGAAGTTAAAGAGGATGGTAAAATCTCTGATGACGATGGAACCTCTCGTCCACTTTGTCAGCAAAAGGGTAAAGGCTGTAAACAACCGATTGCACGTACTAAGGATTTGAATGTTATGAACTGCCATAATGCTGTCAAGAAAGCTTCCTCTAGGATTTCAGTCACTTCTCGGCGTCCGCTTATGTTCTTCAATTTTCTCACGAGTAATCTGAATTTCCTATCTCAAGTGCAGCAAGTATGGGAGTAGTCGACTCCTTTGTTCCACTCTTGATCAACGCTTCATCTTTTCACATAAAATTGAAACCGTTGAAACCGGTTCTTCGAGCACTCAACAAGGTGAATTATAGTGAGATATCTGATAGGACTAAGGCTGCTTTCCAGGATTTTTGTACTGCCCAGGAAGAGGCTCTCAGGACCCCTGATTCAGAACATCATGAGGCTGTAGCAATTACCACTTCCTGATGGCAGCATCTCGCTTCTATCGAAGAACAATTTTATAGGCAAAAGTCGCGCATAAAGTGAACGAAGGATGGGGATCAGAAAACTTCTTTTTTTCATAGAGTATCTCATATGCGTGCAGCTTGCAATACCATTAAGCAATTCCACATACAATCGGATGAGACAATCACAAACTCACAGGATATCAAGCACAAAGCAATTAACTATTTCAAAAAATTTCTGCAATCGGATCAGACTCATTCCTCGACAACAAATGTTGCGTTTCTTCGAGATTTGCTTGACTATCAGTGCCTGAATTAGTAGCGGCAAATTTGGTAGCCCCTATGAGTCTTGTGGAAATTTAGCAAGTGGTATTTTCTATGCCATCAAACAAATCCTGGGTCCTGATGGCTTTACGATGGAGTTCTATAAGGCTGCTTGGTCGATAATTGGATCAGATTTTATCATTACAGTGCAATCTTTCTTTGTCTATTGCTTTTTTCCTTATGGAGTAATTGCAACAGCCTTAGCACTTGCACCAAAGAATAGCTCTCTGTCAACTATGCAATACTATCGACCTATTGCTTGCTGCAACCTTATCTACAAGGTTATATCAAAATCCTTGCCAACCAACTAAAGATATTTGTGCTTTCTGTAGTTGAGCCAACTCAATGTGTGTTTGTTAAACGTCTATTGCTAGAGAATGTTTGCTAGCCACATAATTGGTTAAGGACTATCATAAGTCTTCGGTCTCTCCTTGGTGTGCGATAAAATTTGATATTGCTAAAGCATTTGATACGGGGGATTGGGAGTTCATTGTTTCAGTCCTTAAGGCAATGGGGTTTTCGTATATTTTTGTCAAATGGGTTCAAATCTATATCTCTATGGCTTCTTTCTCTACGTCTATAAACGGTTAGTTAGAAGGATTTTTTCATAGGTCGAGAGTTATCCGCAGTTGTTCCCTTTCACCATATTTATATGTCATCTTAAACAATGTTCTCTCCAAACTACTTAATTGGGCTGCGTCTCAATCTCGGTTTGGCTATCATCCTCATTGCAAGGAGATTTCTCTCACTCATCTATGTTTTGCTGATGACATAATGATTTTTACAGATGGGAAAGCAGAATCGTTAAATGGGATTCTTACGATTATGAAAAAATTTGAAGATATGTCAGGTTTGTGTATCAATCTAGCCAAATCTTCAATTTATATTGGATAGCGTTCTATCTCTGATCTGATCACATTAGCTGGAACTATTGGTATTGCTTTGGATACGTTACTTATACATACCTAGGTCTCCCATTGACCACTAAATCAATGTCGAGACAAGACTATGCTCCTATACATGACAAAGTGAAGTCTCGTATGACTAATTAGGCAACCAAGTGTTTGTCTTTTGCAAGACGTTTGTAGCTAATAAAATATGTCATTCCAAGCATAGCTAATTTTTGGTGTGCCACTTTCAAGCTTCCACATCGCTGCCTGAATGAAATAGAATGTTATTGCTCAGCTTTCCTTTGGTCAGGATCACCATCTGATTCTCATAAAGCCAAGGTTTCTTGGTCCGATATTTGTGTTCCACGTGATGAGTGAGGTTTGGGACTGTGAAGACTTCGTGACTCATCAACTTTTTTTGCACTCAAACTGATTTGACGACTTTTTAGCTTCGAAAACTCCCTTTGTGTTGCTTGGGTTAATAAAAATTGTTGAAAAATAGATCCTTTTGGGACGAAAGAGGTGGTAGGAAGGGATCATGGGTCTGGAATAAGCTTTTAAAGCTCCACCCATTAGCCTAGTCGTTTATCAAAGTAAACATCAAGTTCGGTAATATGGCTTCCTTCTGGTTTGACAATTGGAGTCCTTTGGGGAAACTAAGAGCATCATTATTGATGGTTTCTTATTTAGGGGATCTTAGAGAAAAAGTGAGTTAAGAAACGTATTTTTGTTTTGAGTTTTTAGGTGTGATTAATGGTAGTTTCTTAGGTGAGTTTCTTAGGAATTAAAAAATAAAAATAAAAAGAGGAGAGAGAGTAAAACAGAAGAGAGAGTAAAAAAGAAGATAGGGTAAAAAGAGAGGAGAAAGTAAAAGAGGAGAGAGAGTAAAAAGAGGAGAGAAAGTAAAAAGATGAGAGAGAGTAAAAAAAAGAGAGAGAGAGTAAAAAGAAGAGAGAGTAAAAAGAGGAGAAGGAGTAAAAAGAGGGGAGAGAGTAAAAATAGAAGAGAGAGTAAAAAGAGGAGAGAGAGTAAAAAGAGGGGAGAGAGTAAAAAGAGGGGAGAGAGTAAAAAGAGGGGAGAGAGTAAAAAGAGGAGAGAGAGTAAAAAAGAAGATAAGGTAAAAAGAGGGGAGAGAGTAAAAAGAGGAGAGAGAGTGAAAAGATGAGATAGAATAAAAAAGAGGAGAGAGATTAAGAAGATGAGAGAGACTAAAAAGAAGAGAGAGACTAAAAATGCGGAGAGAGAGTAAAAAGATAAGACATAGTAAAAAAGAGGAGAAATAGTCAAAAGATGAGATAGAATAAAAAGAGGAGAGATAGTGTAAAAGAGAGAGGGTAAAAGAGGAGAGAGAGTAAAAAAGGAGAGAGAGTAAAAAGAGGAGAGAGAGAGAGAGAGAGAGTAAAAGTGGAGAGAGAGTAAAAAAGAGGAGAGAGAGTAAAAGATGAGAGAGTATAAAAGAGGAGAGAAAGTGAAAAGATGAGAGAGAATAAAAAGATGAGAGAGAGTGAAAAAAGGAGAGAGAGTAAAAAAAGAGAGAGGATAAAAAGAAGAGAGAGTAAATAAGAGGAGAGATAGTAATAAGAGGAGAGAGAATAAAAAGACGAGAGAGTAAGCTTTTTAATAATAAAATAAACTAAGAAACCCATTAAAAGAGTTTCTTAAATAAGAAACTTTCATAGGATTTCTTAAGGGTTTTTTAATTTTTAATAATAAAATAAGTTAAGAAACCCTTAAGAGACCACCAATAATGATGGTCTAATAGATAAGATATGCGATTTGGGGACTCGCTATTTTTGAGTACCTCAATCAGCTCATGTGCGTGATGCTGTTGTTTACTCTTCATGGCTGCCACTGGTCCGTGACACAGGGTTTGGTGATATAATTGCATCTCTGAGAGCACTCCCTATCCCTAATCTTGCAGAAGGAGATAATGGATATCTTTGTTCTTTCTAAACTGATAATTTCTGTGAGTCTTTTTCTGCTACGACAAATTGGAACCATATTCACACCAGGCATCCAAAGGTTCTTTGGAGCTGTATTACTTAATTTCCTCAAGGTACACTGCGTTTTACTTTTATAGCGTTGCTTACTATTCAAAACTGGCTATCTACGCGTGATAGAATGCGAGTCTGGGGCATACAACATGCATGTTGTATTGTGTGGGGAGAGGAATGAGACGCGTGATCATTTATTTTTTGTTTTTCCATTCTCCTACTTTATGTGGTTTGATTTGTGGTTGGGATTCTCTGGTTTCACTGCTTCGCCGGACTGGACAGACACAATTATGACCTTCTCCTCGATGCAAAGAGATATCAAGGACTCCTCTCTTCTCAAAATGCTGTTTTAGACAGTGATCTATTATGTGTGGAGAGAGCGTAATGCTCGGATTCATGGGCGTACCTCTTCTTCTATCGCGGCCCTCACACGTTTCATTGACAAAACAAATTGCAACGGCATCACCTGTCTTAACTATTCTGCACCGCATAGACTCCATGGACTTAAGCAGCGCTAGTTCCAAGTGATGATGAGTTAGTTATCTCATAATCTTTGATTTTTATTGTTTTAATTATTTTCTCCCTATCTTTGTAAATATTCTTTTTTGTTTATTAATAAATTTCATATTTTCAACCAAAAAAAATATATTTGAGTAAAATGTTTTTTTTATAATCATATAATAGGTTTATCGTACAAAATGAAAAATAAGATTGAATTAAGCTAAAACATACACAATATTAAAAAAGTTTATGAGTAAATTCTAATAAAAACATAAAAAAAAATTAAATACTCCTGCAATTTTTTTCTAAAATTTATTGTATTAAAAATATATCAAATAATAAAACTGTTTTTGAGTAAATGTATCAAAAATATGTTAAATTAATTAAAAATTAGTATTACATATATTAAAAAATTATACTACTTTTTTCAAAAAATTGTGTTATATGTGAACCATATGCTAAATAAAAAAATCAATATTTATAATATAAATTAAAAAATTAAAAATACTTACATGTTCCGATAAATCTAAATCCTTGTTTTTTAATCAAAAAATCTAAACTTGTGTTAGATTTCAAGATCGGTTAATCTTGTAAAAAAATTATGTTAAATTAAATTAAAAATTATAGTAATGTATCATAAAAAAACTTACATGTTCTTGCTAAGCGAAATTAAAAATTTTATCATATTAAAATATATAAAATATAAGAAATTATATTTATATAAAATTATCTTAAGAAATTAAGACTATTTTTGCCTTCTTAGTTCAATAAAAAAATAATAGGAACATAATATCTCCGAGTAGCCAAAAACAGAATCACATTCAGTTGTGATTCAAAAGTTATAGTAGTTTTTCTAAAATTCATCTCTCGAGAGCGAATTCGCGATGGTTAATATTTGAAAGTAGTTTTCCGTCAAACTAGAAGGATCAAAATAACGACCAGAATATTGTTGGCAAGCTCTAATGGTCTAGTTTCAAGATCGGTATGCAGATCCAAATTTAGCAGTGGATTTCATCGGTAAATCATATTTTAAGGCAGTGATTTGAAATAGACTTACCATGCAGAATTAAAAATAGAATTTAATTAAAATAAAACATATAAAATATTAAAAACATATACTATTTGAATAAAATCTATTAAAAACTCAAAAAACTTACATGATACTGCAAAACAAAATTTAAAACTTCATTATAATAAAACATACATCCGATAATAAATTATGTTTGCGTAAAACTATTTATAAAAATGTATTAAATTAATAAAAAATAGTATTACATTCATAAAAAAGTTATAACAACCATTCGAAATTTTTTTATTATATATAAAACATATGCCAAATAATAAAATCAATTTGTAATAATAAATTAAAGTTTGAAAAATACTTATATGTTCGGGAAAATTTAAACATGAGTTAGAAATTATAATAGGTTTATTCTACAAAAAACTTAAGTTATATTAAAGTAAACCTTATAGCAAATTAAAAAATATATTTGTATAAATTATGTAAAAATTTAAAACTACTTACATATTCATGTAAAACGAAATCTAAAATATCATCATATTAAAAAATATACAAATAAAAATTCTATTTGGATAAAACTATCATAAAAATTTAAAAATACTTACATTCTTGTTTGAATCCATAAAATTATTAAGAATCATGTTAGGATTCCTAATACCCTAACCGCCATCTGATATGACCACATGAAAGAGAAAAGAAAAAAGAATGAGGAAAACAACTCATAATGAAACAAAAATTGGTGTGTACCTTTCTAACTCTAATATCTCTGTATATCCGAAAATGGAATCACATTCATCGTTATGATACGAAAGTTATGGTATTTTTTCAAAGACACATCACTAGAGAACAAAACCCCAATTGTTAATGTTTGGAAGCAGTTTCACGTCAAACCAGAATAAACCTAACAACAATCAACATATTTTTAGAAAGCCCAAATAATCTAGTTTTCATATCAGTTTTCCAATCCATATTCTGATATGGAGTACATCGGTAAATTACGTTTCAAGGCGGCACTTAATAATAGGTATATCCAGCAAAATGAAATATAAAATTTAATAAAACTAAAACATATAAATTTTTTCTGGTCAACAATATTGGGGCACAACTGGCCGACCCATTAGCCAAGTTGCTGCATAATGCAGGCGGCAGGATTCGATCCCAGGATGTGCAAGTGAGCCTGCCATTTATTGGACTTACTCCTGCCATTGGACTAAAGGCCACTTGCAGTTTGGTTCAGGTTCGGTTTGGGTCTTTTTGGTTTTAAGTTTTTAGGTCTAGTAATTTAATACCCATTCAGGTATTTCTACTTTTTGTATTTGGTTTGGTTCGGGTATAGTTCGGGTTTGGGTATTATATATAAAAATTCAAAAATAGTAAAGAATTAATAGAAATAAGTATAATAAAGTCTAACTTTAACAAAAGTTAATCGAGTATTTATTCTGTTCTTGATTCGGTTCTGGTTTGGGTTTGGATTTGATTTTTCGGATACGTAATTTTATGATCTGTTCAGGTATTTTGTCGGGTTCTGTTCTTGTTTTCAAATCGGTTTTGGTTCAAGTTTCGGATATTGGATTTTATGCCCAAAACTATATACAATATTAAAAAACTTATCTAGGGAAATTCCATTTGAAACATTAAAAAAACTTACATGCTCATAAAAAACAAAATTAAAATCTTTATCATATTAAAACATATATCAAACAATAAACAATATTTATGTAAAACTATCATAATATCTTAAGAAATTGAATTAAAATATATAAATAATAATAGAGGAATTACTAAAAATGCCCCTTTTAGAATGCTCTTTTTCAAAATATACCCATTGATAACGATTTCTCTCTCCCAATTTTCAAAAGAAATGGTATATACCAATAAGGGTATTTGTAAAAAACCCCCATAATAATATTACATTAATCAAAAAATTAAACTACCTCTGAAAAAAGATTTGAATTATAAGTAAAACATATGCCAAATAAAAGAAATTAATTTTGTTGGAGGTGGATCCGAGATCCTACTTCGGTCAACCGAAAACAAAGGGTCGAATATAAAAGAACTACCCGGTTGCAAGCACTAAGTCTTTAACTCGGACAAGATATTCGACTCGGCAAAATTTTTCGTTTCGCAAGGTTCTACGAACCTGAAGGGAAGTTGGATGACATGTCAGCATACAATAAACATGAGTTTTCCTATTCTAATATGGAAAACTTCCGCAAATCTAGCTCGAATCTTAACATATTCAGTCTTATCAACAAGATTTGTAAATCTTCCTTTATTTTCTAAACATGTATACCGCCTCTATAAACTATAAATAGAGGTGCAATCCTTCCGTAAGGAAGATCTTCTTTTTGGACATTCGAAATTT
The DNA here is from genome assembly GCA_900406435.1 of Lepidium aucheri. Classification (NCBI taxonomy): domain Eukaryota; kingdom Viridiplantae; phylum Streptophyta; class Magnoliopsida; order Brassicales; family Brassicaceae; genus Lepidium; species Lepidium aucheri. Next base: position 34,016 of record OVBA01000409.1, read on the forward strand.
AATAAGAAAAACAATTTGGCCTTCACCAATCCTATTACTCAGTTAACTAAGCTCTTACTCCCGTTCAAACCAACAAGTGTCATTGCCCATTCTTCCCTACTCTTTTAAACACAAAACACCGCTTAGTACAAACCGTGCTAACCCTCGTTCCAACAGTTGGTGCCGTCTGTGGGAAAGATACCAAAGGACATATTCACAAAGGTAAGAGGAAACTCTGAGACTAGGAGTATGGTGGACGGAGAAATCACCATAAGCTCACCAGAGAGGGTCCCTCCGGAACATGCCGATCCAGCAGACGGATCGTCAATGGACACGATTTAGATTCAGAAGGAGAGTACACAGGAAACTCGGGAGGATGAACACCTTCCACCACCACCACCGGGGTCGCCGACACTCGGAACTTTAGTGCGTAATCTGATCGCACAACAAGAAGCTTCTGATCGAAGGAACGCCGAGAGGTTTGATCGGCTTGAATCCCGCCTAAACGAGAGTAGCCACACAGCTACTCAAGTCAGCAGGCCGTGCGGTGAAGCACTAGCTAGTCTTCAGAGTACACTATTCTGGGACTTCCCAAGTCCACAGTCAGCCGCCACTTGGGAACAAGATCACTTTGCCGTACCAAATGCAGCAAGACAGCAAAACCAAGTGACTTTGGATGCTGCCACAGTATTAAAGATTATGGATGACAACAAGTCCAAATTCCATCAAGCTACTAGCTCGGCACCCGAAAAAGGAAGGATCCTAGCTCAGACGCAGAATTTGCTATTCGCACCGCGACTACAGAGAATCTTGGTAAACAGAGAGTTGCGACTTCGATGCCCCTCTTACGATGGGAACTCGGATCCAGTGGAATTTACGAGCGCCTTCAATGTCATGATGAATAATACCAACTACACTGTAGACAATGAAGATGCGGCCTACTGCCAGCACTTTGCGGAGAACTTAACCGGAGATGCCTTGGTATGGCTCACCAAGCTTCTTGCCGGGTCTATTGAAAGCTTCAATCAACTCGCTGAGTTGTTCATCAACCAGGACACCTCAACCATTGAACTCAGATCTTTGAGGCAGGGCTTTGACGAACCCTTAAAGTCATATCTCGGACGCTTCAAGAAGCCCTCGGAACCGGAATGGTGACTGATGAGGCGTTAAAACGGGATCTTTTCTTTAATAGACCCAATACGATCTCTGATGCCTTGTGCAGGGCAGCTAGACATGCCGAATATGTAGAGGAAAAACAAATCCTCTCGCAAAACCAGAATGTGTAGCGGAATTCAGCAGTCAATGAGCAAAAAGAGATGCACTACGAGCCTAGGGAGCACAATAAAGGCAAGGCAAACTCGGCAACCGCTTTCCAAGTTGGGGAGAATAATAGCCCACATGATAAATAGTTCAATAATACCTACAATCAGAACGAATATTGTGGTTTCCACAAGAAAGCAGGCCATTTGACTGCGAGATGCAAACAGCTGCAAGAGTTCCTTGCTGAGAAATTCAGCAAAGGAGAATTCGAGGTCTCGGAAGAAGAAACCAAGAGGTATAAAGCGCAGAAATGGAAAGAAGCTGAGCAACAAGAAGCCGCCTTCAAATCGGTGAGCCCAAAAATGGCGTTTCTAAACTAGCAAAGCGGCAAAAGCCAGAAGGGGACAACAACGAATCTGGAGATCCACTAGATGTCGTTGGTGTAATCATGGGTGCATTATAGTTTTGCGACGATGCTATTTGTTCAATCAAAAAATATGAGCGAAAAGTAGTCGCCTCAGTCAACCAAGAGCCCGTCCAGGAATGCATGCATGTCGTAGACTCGGTGATCACTTTCACCGCGGTAAATGTCAAAGGAGTTAGCTTCCCGCACAATGATGCCGTAGTCGTCAAACTCCATGTTGTAGACTGTGATGTTTCGTGAATTCTCATTGATACTGGGAGTTTGGTAGATCTCATCTTCAAAGAGACTCTCGATAAAATCGTACTGCTAGACGTCCATCTCATAATGTGGACAGGACCTTGACCGTGTTTGATGGAAGCACACTAAACGCGATTGGAACAGTGAAGTTAGCTATCCGACTTCCTGGACTCACAATATGGATCAAGCTACTTGTTGTAGATAAACCACCCATCTACAACACGATCTTAGGAACGCCATGGATACACGCGATGAAAGCCGTGCCATCAAGCTATCATCAATTAATTAAGATCCCAATAAACAAAGGAGTCTACATTCTTAAGGGCGATCAGAAAATGGCGAGAACTTGCTTGATCGCCGAGCTGAAGCTAAGAAACAAATCATGCATGATCACGACCTCATAAAGGAGCAAAGCGCTTACCAAACCTCCCGCTCCCGAGAAGCCTGATCAGTCAACTATCAAGCTTGTTAACATCGACTCAGCCAATCCAACAAAGTGTGTGAGCATCAGAATCGACCTAAGTAAACCTATCAAGAAAAAGCTAATACGACTCCTTGAAGACAACGTGGCAACATTCGCATGGAAACCGAGTGATATGCCTGGAATTGACTCGGCAATCATAAGTCATAGACTAGTTGATCCGACGTACAAGCCGATAAAGCAGAAGAGAAGGAAGCTCGGGGCAGAAAGAACAAAGGCTGTGATCGAAGAAGCAAAGAAGCTGACTGAAATCGGATCAATCACCGAGGTTCAATACCCAGAATGGCTGGCCAATCCGGTAGTCATTACCAAAAAGAACGGAAAGTTGAGAGTCTACGTAAACTTCACTAATCTCAATAAAGTGTGTCCGAAGGACAGCTACCCATTGCCAAAAATCGACCAAATTGTCAAAGCGACAATCGGGAACGAGCTTCTCTCATTTATGGATGCCTTCTCGGGATACAACCAAATCCGAATGCATCCTGAAAACATGGAAAAGACATCGTTCAACACGGAGCGAGACACTTATTGCTACAAGATAATGCCATTTGGGCTGAAGAACGCTGAAGCTGCCTATCTGCGCCTCGTAAACAAAATGTTTGCCGACCAACTCGGGTAAACTATGGAAGTATATACTAATGACATGCTAGTAAAGTTGTTAAAGACCGAAGACCATGTCGACCATTTGTCCTATTGCTTCAAAACTCTGAATGAGTATCAGGTGAAACTCAATCCAGCAAAATGCACCTTCGGTATTACGTCAGGAGAATTCCTCGGATACATAGTTACTCAATGAGGAATCGAAGCAAACACAAAACAGGTTACGAGAATTCAAGAGCTACCTATTCTGAAGAATAAGCGAGAAGTTCAAAGGTTAACATGACGGATAGCCGCCCTAAATCGCTTCATAACGTGCTCGAAAAACAAATATCTCTCGTTCTACAACTTATTGTGTGGAAATAAAGAATTCAAACAGGACGAAAGCTGCGAGAAAGCCTTCTCCGAACTGAAGGAATATCTTTCAACTCCTCCAATACTGGTTAAGCCAGAACATGGTGAATCATTTTACTTGTACATTGCACTTTCCAGCTTAGCAGTTAGTGGCGTACTAGTTCGAGATGACAGAGGAACTCAGTACCCAATCTTTTACATCAGCAAGTCATTGGACGGAGCCGAGATTCGATATCAGAGAAACTCGCATTAGCAGTGGTTACCTCAGCTAGGATGTTATGCCCTTACTTCCAATCGCACACCATCATAGTGTTAACAAATCACCCATTGCAGACAATACTACATAGTGTGAACCAGTCAGGACGACTAACAAAATGGGTAATAGAGGTGAGCGAGTACGATATTGAATTCAAAGGACGAACAAGCGCAAAGTCACAAGTCCTAGCCAACTTCATAATCGAGCTATTACCAGATTTAGAGCCTCTGAGCTTAGAAGAAAACTAAACGCGGAGGATCTACGTAGACGGATCTTCCTCACAACACGGCCCAGGAGTGGGAATCTGGCTAGAAAGCCCAACGGGAGATGTCATGGAACAATATTTCCGACTTGTGTTTCCAGCCTCAAACAACAAAGCGGAATACAAGGCATTAATTGCGGGAATAAAGTTGGCAAAAAAAGTCAGGGCCACTGACATCAATTGTTACTCTGACTCCCAATTGTTTGTCAATCAAGTAAATAGAGGATACGACACAAAGAACGACAGAATGGAAGCTTATCTCCGTATGGTAAAAGAGATAACCAAGGGGTTGAAATTTCAAATCAGCAAAATCTCAAGATCCGAGAACACATCTGCCGATGCCCTCGCTGCTCTTGCATCCACAACAAATCCTATCCAACGACGGATCATCCCGGTAGAAAGCATAGATAGGCCAACAGTAAGTCTACCAAATGGAGATATGGAACTAGTCTCAGCAATAGATGAATTCCATGAAGATTCAGATTTTGAGATGGCATAAGACAAACATAATGCCGAGCAGAAAATAGACTGGCGAGATGAAATCTTAGCCTATATCATCAACAGCAAAATGCCAGAAGACAGATGGGTTGCACGATGCCTAATAGCAAAGACCACTTTCTACACACAAATCGGTGAAAAACTTTACTGAAGAAGTTCAAACGGAGTCTTGCTTACATGCGTTCATGACAAGGAAGTCAACAAAATCATCAAGAAAACGCATGATGGAGCAGAGAAAACCACAACAGTGGAAGAACGCTCGTTCAAAAGATTAGGACACTCAGCTACTATTGGCCAACCATGTCCAAGGATTGTGCCGAATACACTGCCAAATGCGACCAATGCAAAAGGCATGGGCACATTATTCACGCTCCAACTGAGGAGTTAACATATGCGATATTACCTTATCTGTTTATGTGATGGGCAATGGATATAGTTGGACCGTTACCATCCTCCCGGCAAAAGAGATTGATGCTCGTAATGACCTACTACTTCTCAAAGTGGGTCGAAGCAAAAGCTTACTCCCAGATCAAGGATAGAGATGTAATCAAATTCGTATAAAAAACATCATCTGCCGACATGGTCTCCCATACAAAATCATAACGGATAACGGATCTCAATTCATCTCGGCCAAATTTACTAACTTTTGTGCCAGATGGAGTATTCGAGTGAGCAAATCACACCGCGGAACCTGCAAGGTAATGGTCAGGCAGAGGCCACCAACAAACAGATCCTCGATGGTCTAAAGAAGCGACTTTCCGAAAAAATGAAGTTGGGCTTCTGAGTTAGAAGGGTGTTATGGTCACATCGGACCACACTTCCGCGATAAACCGAGCGAAGTCCATTCTCTCTATCCCACAGAATGGAAGCATTAGCCCCAACAAAAATTGCAGTGCCAACTCTGCACCGCGAACATCTTTTCGAGAACGAGGACGCAAATAACAATGCTATGAAAAATAGCATTGACAACTTGGAAGAGGAACACGACAAAGCCCACCTCTGAGTAGAAAATTATAAACAGCAAGCCGCAATATACTACAACAAGAAAGTATGAGATCTTGTACTCCGAAAAGTGTTCGAAAATACGGCCAAACTCAATGCTGGAAAACTTGACGCCAATTGGGAAGGGCCATATATTATTTTCAAAGTCATAAAACTGGGCGTCTACAAAATCACCACATAGAAGGAGTTCTGATTCCTCGGAGTTGGAATTACATCAACTTAAAGCGATATTACTATCATCAAATTGCTTTCTCGGCAAATTAAATGAGTCACATAACGAATTATTGTCTACTTCATTAGTTATGTAATGAGAACCACGTCTTGGCTTAATCCTTTCAAGGTAGGTAGGTAGCCTTCGGGTCCAGCTAGAACGTAATAAATAATTATTATTTTGTCGCAAGTCGACATTAAAAAAAAGACAGGATTACACCCTATATAACCCGAGATAAATTCTCAAATCTCGCCGAGATCAACCTCAAAATACTTATTAAAGGTAAAGGAATTCTACCGTATTCTAAAATCCACGGCTAGAACCTAGTCCTTAGCTTAATGCCGAGTTCTAAACTTGCCGAGCCTAACCTCGAAGAACTTATAAGCATTGAGGCTAAAACCTCAAAACGGTCTTTGGCAGGATGGAATATATCATTATTTATAGCCGAGTCTCAATCTCGTCGAGTTCCTAAAGTGTCACTTCTATTCTACGCCGAGTCTTAACCTCACGAAGTTCCTAAAGTCTCGCTCATATTTTAAGCCGAGTCCTAATCTCGCCGAGTCCCTAAAGTCTCGTTACTATCTAAAGCAGAGTCTTAATCTCGCCGAGTCCCTAAAGTCTCACTACTATCTAAAGCCGAGTCTTAATCTCGCGAAGTCTTAAAAATCTCGCACAACATCTAAACCATTGTAAGACGAGTCAATCAATCAGTTAAAACCAAAGATCCCAAAAATCTCAATACAAATAAATATGCAAACGATATCCAAACAAAATAAAAATAAATGTTTTACAAACTCTACACATTGGAGTAAAAGTCATGACTTTTATAAAAAAAAGAGGATAAAGAAAAAGAGGGTCAATTCGCAGCATCAATCCCAGCTGTCCTGATGATATCTCCCTCCTTACTCGTCGAGTTAACCATCTCGGCAACCTTTTAAAAAGTATATCTTTATTTGAACCATGCCAGTCAAAACTCCAAACCAGAGCAGAGACAATTTCAAAATTTCTAACACTAACCTGTGGACAATCCCCAGTCTTGGGATCGGCTACCTTATTTGGGTCATCCCTAAAAGACAACACCTCATTCCAAGCCAGAGCCGCCTCCTCCAGGAGGGAGGACTCGTAGAATTCAAGAGATAGAGGAAGCAAATCATTTGGATCCAAATGAACGACTTTCTCATTGTCCACATCCTCTCTAGCTCTCGCAAGACCCGAAGTCCCAAACCAGATAACCTCCGACTTGAGTGGGACTTGATCCTTTAGCATACGTTCTAGAAAGGCATTATAACCTTTTATCATGGAAAATGCTAGACGGTTGTCGAGGTTGGAAGCCGAGAAGTCAAAGCGATCCAAGATCCTCTTAAAATTTTTGCCCAGAGACACTAAATTAAATCAAAATTAGAACAGCAGAGTCATAAAAAGCAGAAAATTACTATATAGAAAAATGTATATATTAACCGCTTGAGGTTTTGATGCCAGTTTGGAGAGAAGTGATTACGGCTTTATGCTTCTCGGCAGCCTGAAAAGCCATATCTCAAAGGGCGAAAGCAGACTTAGAAGCATCTCTTAAGACCAGAGATCTCTTTATCAAGTTTCGAACGCTCAACCTCGAATTCTGACAAAACTCGAGAAAGGTCAACCTGAACTGTTGATAAAGAATACTTTGCTTCCGCCAACTCCCATTGAGACTCCTCTAACTGCTTAAGAACATCGTCAAGCTGACAAGAGTTCCCAGTATCAGTAGCCATCAACTTCTCATTTCCAAGGAGAACCGAGTTCACCTGAGCCATGAACTGGGAGGAAAAGAGCAAATTAGTATTACAACTTAAAGTCAAGCAAAGAGAAATCAAAGCAAATAAAGGGAGAACAACATGGTTATCGAGAGTGCCGATTTAGCCGTTTCAACATACTCCTTTTTATTGTGCATCTCGGAGACAAGGGGGAGGTCCTCAATGGTGTTCTTAAGAAAGCGCATCAGGTCAGCCCCTCCCAGCTTGGAATCCTTGATAGGAGTCGACTCCTCTAAGGCATACAAAAAACAGAAATCTCCAGAAGATTTACCCTTCTTACGTAAGGAGACTTCAAGAGGAGGAGAAGACTCCTTGCGTTTCGCTATCTTTTTTTCTGGAAGAATCAGCAGCAACTTCCCGACCTAAAAGAAGTTAGACCAAAACATAAACCATCTTCTCTACCAAAATATTCCTAAGAAAGAGGGAAGTTCATCAAAGAAGAATACCTTTAGCAACGGACTCGGAGGCCGAATTCTTCATCCTGTCCTTTCTGATTACCGAGGAGCCAGAGGGAGATTTAAGGGACTCTGAACCCCTGCTCTTAACTAAAGATTTAGACTTCCTTTTAGAGGAAGCCGGAGAGCTAGTGGAGTCTCTACAATCCTTCTCAGAAGGATCGGTCGAGGCTTCAAGAACTGGTGCAACTTCAGCAGCTGGGGTACCCTCAACATCAACCATTTGAGACTTCGAACTAGTGTTAGGAGCCTCAGAAACGGTGACAGGCGGCTAAGAGGTAGCCAATTCTCCTCCCAAAACAGAATCTAGGGAGCGGCGAAAGGTGACTCCATCTGAGGGGGCCGAGGAACTTCCTAGAAAAGCATCCAAACTGTCTAGAATGTTGGGCATTCTAAAGTCATCCACCCTCATGTTGATATCAAGAACCCTTGAAAAGGAAAAAGACTCACTCAAAATCAAGATCGAAAAAATATGAAGAAGAAAAGAGAGAAGTGATGTCAATCACCTTTTTGGTAACGAGAAGTTGTCCTTTGGAGAAGTCCAGGTAGAAGCTTCCACTCGAGATGAGGAATGCTGAAAAGACGATTCTGAAGTTCTCGATAGTTGGGCAACAGAGAGCGATGTTTCACTGCAAAAAAGAAAAAAATGAACAAGCTGAAATAAGAACCAAGAAGGAATAATCTAACAAGTCATAAACGAACACCTAGGAATCTACCAGGTTTTCTCGTACAAGTAGAAAGGAATTTTAACAGCCTTGTTGAACGAAAGATATTGCTAGGACGAACGAAAAAATAGCGAGTCTTCCATTTTGAAACCTTGGAAGTCGGGTTATCTAAAAACCGGTACCCAGATTTCGAATGAGCAAAATAAGTACCCTCAGAAGACTCGCAAAGTTCTGTCAATTTTTCGAAGAATAGAGGCAAAATGTTGATTTTCTGCCTCACTTCCAAGGATCAGAGACCCAACGATATTGGCGACTCCAGCAGCCCCGAGTTGAGTCACGACAATTTTTCGAGCATAGCAATATCGAGGCAGTAGATCTGAGATCGGGAGCGACATTCTAGTTTTCGTGAACCACCAATCATAAATCGCAATTAAATCCTCCGAAGGGTTCCATGGGCAAGAATCGAAATGGATAGTGATCTCAATATCCTTCATCTCAGGACACATCAAAGATAATTTATCCAGCCTCCTTGAGTTAATAGAAGACAGACCGATATCTAAACTAGCATGCCAATCACTTAAGCCCTCATCGGGACTATCTACAAAGAGCATCTTGAAATCTTCCTGTGTACGACTACTACAAGAGGAAGAAGATGGACTAGAATCAACGGATTCAGAACCTAAACTGGAACTGGAACTAAAACTATCCCTTTTCATCACTACGAACTCAGCTAGAAAATAAAACAACTCGGAAAAAGTAGAGAGAGTAAGAGGAAAAGAAAGGTTACCTCGTAATTATCGGTCGAAAGTAAAATTACAGAGAGGACTGAAGCACTATTTATAATAAAGATACAGAAACAGAATCAGTAATAATGATGATTCACGTAAAATCGAGGTGACTGTTCAAATGACCCATTGGAAAATTAACACGTGGACCAATGATTCTGGAAGATGAATCAACCTTTTTGACTCAGAAATTCGGCACTAGAACTTTCCGAGTCTGGGGGGGACGATTGTTGGAAGTGGATCCAAGATCCTACTTCGGTCCACCGAAAACAACGGGTCAAAAATAAAAGAACCACCCGGTTGCAAGCACTAAGTCTTCAACTCGGACAAGATATTCGACTTGGCAAAATTTCTTGTCTCTCAAGGTTCTACGAACCTGAAGGAAACTCGGATGACACGTCAGCATAAAAATAAACAGGAGTTTTCCTATTCTAATATGGAAAACTTTAGCAAATCTAGCTCGAATCTTAACAGATTCAGTCTTATCAAGAAGATTTTTAAATCTTCCTTTATTTTCTACACATGTAAACCGCCTCTATAAGTTATAAATAGAGGTGCAATCCTTCAGTAAGGAGGATCTTCTTTTTGGACTTTGGATTTTAATAAGAACACCAATTTGGCCTTCACCTACTCTATTACTCAGTTAACTAAGCTCTTACTCCCGTTCAAACCAATAAGTGTCCTTACCCATTCTTCCCTACTCTTTTAATCAAGAACCACCGTTTAGTACAAATCATGCTAAACCTAATTCCATCAAATTTTTGAAAATACATTAATAATTTAAAAGTACTTACATGTTCGGTTAAATCTAAACATGTGTTATATAATAAACTAAATTAAACTAAAAATTATAGCAAATTAAAAAAAAAATATTATCGTAAATTTTATTAAGAAATTAAAAATACTATTATATGCTTGTAAAACGAAATCTAAAATTTTATCATATTAAAAATATACCAAATAATAAACTCCATTTACATAAAACTATCACAAAGTTTTTAAAGTACTTACATTCTTGGATGAATCCATAAAATCCTATCTGTCATCTCATCTGACCACCTGAAAGAAAAAAGTAAAATAGAGGAGGAAAGTATCTCATAATGGAACAAAAATTGATGTGCACTATAATAACCATAATAACTCCGCGTAGTAGAAAACTGAATTGCATTCGGAGTTGTGATTGTTATGGTGGTTTTCTCAAGACATATCTCTGAAAAATAAATTCCCAATTATCAATGTTTGGAACCAGTTTCTCGTCAAATCAAAAAGAATCATATGATGATAAGCATATTGTTGGAAAGCCCTTATGGTCTAGTTTTTAGATCAGTTTACCGATCTATATTCTGTTGTGAACTTTATCGGTAAATTACGTTTTAAGGTGGCAGTTCGTAATAAATTTATCCTACAAAAAAAACAAAATATAATTAAACTAAAATATATAAAATATTTAAAGAATTTTTTACTTAAACTCAATAAAAACATTAAAAACTTATATGCTTTTACATGACAAAATTAAAATGTTAATCATATTAAACATATATCAAACAACAAAATATATTGCGTAAAACTATCATAATATTTAAAAATTTGTATTAAATTAAATTAATAATATTAAATTAATAAAAAATTATACAATAAATTTTTTTCATAAAAATATCATAAAATTTTAAAAGCACTTACATTCTTGGATGAATCCTTTAATGAATTATGAATACTAAAACCATAGCCGTCATCTCATTTGACCACCGTAAAAAGAAAAGAGAAATGGAGGAGGAAAATAACTCATAATGGAACGAAATATGGTGTGCATCTTGATATCCCTAATATCATCACTTAGCAGAAAATAGAATTTCACTCGGAGTTATGATATGAAAGCTATAATGGTTTTCCGAAGACGTAACTCTGGAGAATGAATTCCAGATTGTCAATGTTCGAAAGTAGTTTCTTGTCAAACCAGAAAGAACCAAACAATGGTCAAAATATTGTTGGAAATCCCTAATATTCTAGTTTTCAGATCTGTTTGCCGATCTATATTCTGAGCATGCATTCATCAGTAAATCGCAATTTATGGCGGCGGTTCATAATAAGTTTATCTTACAAAACAGAAAGTTAAAATTTAATTAAACTCAAAATATATACAATATTAAAGAATTTATTAAAGAAAACTCCATTAAAACACTAAAAAGGTTACATGCTCCTCTAAAACAAAATAAATTTTTTAATCATATCAAAACATATATCAAACAATAAAATATATTTGCGTAAAACTATAATAATATTAAAACCAAATTGTATTTAATTAAATAAATAATAATATTACATTAATCAAAAAAATCTGGAATAAATTAAATTTGCATAAAAATATCATAAAAATTGAAAAGTACTTATATTCTTGGATGAATACATAAATAATTATGAATCCTAAAACCTTAGTCGTCATCTCATCTGTCCACTTGAAAGAGAAAAGAGAAACGGAGGAGGAAAACAACTCATAATAGAATGAAAATTGTTTTGCATCTTGATAACCCTAATACCTCCGCATAGCAGAAACAGAATTGCATTCAGAGTTATGATAAGAAAGTTATGGTGGTTTTCTCAAGACACATCTCTGGAGAATGAATTCAAGATTGTCAATTTCAGAAGCAGTTTCCCGTCAAACCAGAAGGAACCAAACACCAATAAGCATATTGTTGGAAAGCCCCAATGGTATAATTTTTAGATTAGTTTGTCGATCTATATTGTTAAGTGGACTTTATCGATAAAATTGTTTTTAAGGCAGCGGTTTATTTTCTTCTGTTCTCCAATCTAGATACTGAAATGTGCTATGAGGGCTAAAGAATAATAGAGTATATATAAATTCGAATTAGCTCGAGTATTAAGGTTTGGTAGATATATTTTTTCCATAGATAAGATAAATCTAATAAAGATTTGAAGTTATCTTAACTATAAAATCGAATATTAGATTGAAATATGTAAACTTTAATTTTTTCTACAGGTTAAAAAAGAAAAAACTTGGTATGATCCGAATTTAAGATGGACTGTCCATGGATAAATTGGTGAAATCTGATTATAATTTGGATATATATTGATTATTTGAGTCAAAAGTATTAAAAGATGTAAACAAGATTAATGAGTTTGGATTTGTCTGAACAAATGAGAGGGTAAATATTGTCATATCCGATTAATCAAAGATTTTTTTGGTCTAGTCATTCAAACAATCCAATTAGAATTTGGGTGATCTACTAATGAATCAGGTAAAGCTATTAAAAGACAAAATTGCCATTAATGAAATCGAATTAGCATGAACAAATCAAAGGGTAATCAATGTCATAGTTATAAAAAGAAAATTTTAGTTTTTAGTAAAAAAAGAGAATGAACCTCAATTAATTGTATACTAGGATTATACTAGTGTTATAACACATGACTTGATTATTTTGATTGGTTTTTAAACCGTGTTCAAAAAGGATGTTTGACCCAGGTTGATATGTTAAAATATTATTTATGAAATGTTGTTTTAGACAAAACCTGAACAAAAATCGATCCAAATTAGAGAAACCGACCCCGACAAAATACTCAAATGGTTCCTAGATATATGTATTCGAAAAACCGAATCCGAGCCCAAACTGAAACCAAATCAAGAACCAAATTTTTTGCTTTTTAAAGTTTTTCTATTACTTTTTAATTTTAAATTTTATATAAATACATCTGATCCCGAGCTTGATTTATACCGAACTGAATTAGATGAACTGAACCCAAAAAAATATCTACATACCAAATTAGATGAACCGAATGCGACAAAATATCAAAAACGGGTCCTAAATTTATCTATCCGAAAAACCGAACCAGAACCGAATTTATAACATATATGTTTTTGTTAAATTTTAACTTTTTTAAGAATTTTCTTTACTAAATCTTTATTTATTTTAAATTTTTATGTAAAAGTTTACAACCAAACTCTCCTTAAGCCTATTTTAAGGTAGTTGTGAACAATACGTTAAATTTATCCTAAAGTTTATAACACGGTCAAAATGAAAGTATCTCCCGCTTTAAATAATATATAAGATATATATATAACCTAAGATGGAATAGAAAAAATCGAATGTAACTTAATTGGTTTTATCGTCATGATCAGTTTGGTAATGATCAACAAGGCCAATTCTATACAAGAGTTGACAATAACTATGAGTGGCGATTTAGGGAGCGATGGTTCAGAGGTTTTGGATGCGATAATGACTGATGTTGTGGAGAGGGCTCGTCCTCTGGGAGATCCACCGTAGGAGAACATTTCATGGGCTTTGAAAGTTTCAATTTTGATGGTGGAAGGGTTGCCATTACCAGAAAATTGGTAAAGAGAAGATTTTGTTGCACCTAGGGTTAAACTTGACTTTTCGAATAGAGTTGATGGAAAACCGGTCATTGCAGAGGCTATTGACGCCATGAATGGGATGTGGGATCAATGTATGATGGTTAATTAAGGTGTTGAGTCGTTCTGTTGGGATTGCGGCTATAAATAGAAAATTGAGCGAACTATGGCAGCCACAAGGAAATATGTATGGGATGGATCTTCCTAGGGGTTACTTCATGGTTTATTTTGGAGCAGAAACAGAAACAAACTATTTAGCGGCCTTAACAGGTGGACCTTGGAGGGTTTTGGTAGTTAACTGATGGTCCGTGCGTGGTCCCCAAATTTTGATTAAGTGAGGGATAAAATCCGGCGTACTTCTGTTTGGGTCCCTATCTCAAATCTACCAATGAATCTATTTCATAGGACTATTTTGATAAAGATCATAGAAGGACTTGGTAAACCGATTAGGATTAACATTACAACCTTGCATCTTGAAAGGCTCGTTTCGAAAAAATATGTAATGAAGTCAATCTCTTGAGACATTTGAAAAGGAAGGTGGTGGTGAATGAGGATAAATAATTTGTTAACTATGAGGGACTTTCTAACATATGTTCACGGTGCAGTATGTATGGCCATACAATTCACACATGTCCTTTTGAAGGCCAAATCCAAAGCGGCCTTGTGAATTCGGTTGCTGATGTTGTGCAATAATGCGTTACATGAAGACATCGCAGAGGGTTTTACCACTTTCTGCATGCATAGAAGAAGAGTGTCCTGTTGTCATCAATTTCTCCGTCTACGTTAATTATAGCTCCACGTGAACCAAACTGAAACCTACAAGAAATTTTGGTTCTTGCAAGCTAAATCATTATCTATATCTCAAACAAATTTTCAAATTTGGAAGGTGAACAGATTCAGCAAGATTCTTAGAAGTCTGTTGCGAGAAACCATAACAATAAGGAAAATTTGATTGATGCTGGCCCAAACAATCATAAGAAAGATTTGGTGAAAGGCGTAGAATCTTTGGCAACACGCAATCAATAATGGGAAACATATTTTTGGAGCACAAAATAAATCTTATAATAATCAGGTGAAAGTAACCAAGCCTACTCAGTTTTTTATAGCAAAGAATAAGAAAGGCCCGGCTAGGCCCATAAGAGGCTTAATTTTTGGATTAGTGTGCAAAGAAGTCAAGCTTTGTAGCTCTGTTAATGCTTTCATATGAGACTATGGAAGTTGGCAGATCAGGTGGATCTTTTTCCATAGATGCTGCTCAAATTCCCGAACCCGTAACTTCATCTTTGAGTGGTGAAGAGAGTCACTCATATGTAGGAGATAAAGAGATGGCGATGGTTCCTCTGGGAAAAAAACCTACTTCTAATGCTTGACGGGTTATCCCGGTATTCCTTTTTATTGTCTAATCGTATATTAGTAATGAATTGTTTATTCTGGAACTATTGGGGGGTTCATAAACCTAATTTCAGACGATTTTTGCGATATATGTTGAAAAATAGAAGTCTGATGTGCTTGTCTTATTCAAAAATCATGATGGGGTGATATAACAAGGACTATTTGTCAACATCTTGGGTTTGAGCATTCTTTCCATGTTGATGCAGCAAGTCAAAGGAGGGGGAATTGTGATTATTATTGAGATTCGAGATTTGCGAGGTTGATGGTTTGAACACGTCAAACCAATTTATTCATGCACGTATCACATACAAATATCATTGATGTACCTCATTTTTATCGGTATTTTACTAAATAATTGCATTCTTTTTGAGTCTTTGTTAGTGTTTTAGAGTCTTCGTAAATGTAAAATGGGTTTAAATGAGGTTTACCGCTCAAAGCATGGATTGGAGCGAATTAGAGCAATTCTGGTGTTTTTTTAGTACATCATGATCGATCTATCTACACTTGGATCGATCGATCCCTTATAGCAGCACAAACTGTGCATGAGTTTATGATCGACTAGCTCCCATTTGATCGATTTATTTTACCACCACCACGATGTGCGTCCGATCTGAAGATCGACCAGTTAGATTAAAATCAACCAAACTATTGTGGATCGATCGATCTGCATCTGGATCGGTCGATCCATGGGCCAGCGCAGGAAAACCTAATTTTCCTTACTTTGTACTAGACCTGTTTTTAGCTTTTATAATTAGGTTTTTAGATTTACACAACAATTTTTATCATACTTTTTCGGCAGAGAACTTTTGTAAGCTTTGGGGAGAAGATCTCATCCTCTACTTTTAAAAAGATTTCTAAACCTTTTTATTATTATTATTGCAATTCCATTATGTTTTCTTCTTTATATATTGGTATGCTTTTTCTTTATTATGTTTGAGTAGTTCTCTATTAGGTTCAGGGCTTTCTAGGGATTAGAGAATCAATGAATTAAGAACACATAGGGTTAGATCCTGTGTGATCTCCATATATTGTTATGCTTAATGCTTAGATTAGCCTGATCACATAACTTATGATCGTAGGTTGTTAAACTCACTAAAAGTGCTTGTTAAATGTTAGAACTAGCTTAGATGAGGAATTAGTTCTTAACCAACAAAAGCTGATGTTAAGGCTAATTGTGGAGTTATCAGACCAATTCGATAACATGTATTTAGATCTCTAGGACCAAACGAGATTTTAGGTTACTAGATATAGTAGTCAACGCCACAGCAATGGGTTTGCTATATTTTTATGTCTGAGTCAAGAATTAGTTAATTGAGTGCCTTGAATAGATTCTGGATTTGATTCCTTATTCATGATGACTTTCCGATGCTTGATGCTTTTAATATTGAAGTTTACAACTTAATTTTTTAAGTTGTTAGTTGCAATCACAATTTGTTATTTCGATTTAGCTTGAATTAGAATTGAGTAGTCAATAGTGCAATCCTTGGTTCTTGTGGATTTGATCCCTAAGTACTATACTAATTTGTTGTACATTTGTAGTAGATTACCAGGGTTAAAACTCTACGTTATCAAGTTTTTGGCACCACCGCCGGGGATCAACTGGTTACCTTTCGGTTGAGATTCGAGTTTGTCTAAGTCTTCTATTTATGTTTTTCGTTTTTTTTTTCTTTTTGGTGTTTCAGGTTTATGCTCAAAAGAAGCCAAGGCTCTGAAAATATTCCGAACTTCGACAACGAGACACTTGCTAGAGTTGAATGAGAGAATAGGAAAGCAAAAACAATGAGTCCATTTCCTACCGATCTGAAAACTCATGAGAATGACCAAGAGGGTCAAGATAGAGCAGTAAATGTTGAGCAACTGCATCGGGAAATTGCTCAACTCAGGTGACAACAAAACCAGCCTCAGCGACAAGCCATAGGTGATATGGACACACCTCACTAGTTCTATCAGAACAGGTCTGCTATTTGCCTTCCACCAATTCATAGGGAAGTCTATGAGATCAAGCCTCATTTGATTGGATTGGTCAAGCAATATGTATTCAGTGGTTTACCATAGGAGAATTCGATGGATCATATTGAGAATTTTGAAGATATGGTAGCACCACGAGTTCTAATGGAGTCCATGCGGACTATGTGAAGTGTAAGCTCTCCCACCAATCACTTTCTGATTAATCATCTTGATGGTTGAAGTCTCTTCTCCAAGATCGTCCATTACATGGGAAGCAGTCATAGCTGTCTTTTTGGACAGTTATATACTAAGTCCAAGACTGCTACACTGAGAAATAAGATCAATGATTTTCAGCAACGCTTTGGTGAATCATTCAGTGAAGCTTGGGAGAGGTTTCGAGAATATCAACGAGATTGTCCACACCACAGGTACACCGACGAGCAGCTGCTGAACATCTTCTATAGTGGTATTGAGTGAGATTACAAGAACTCTCTGAATGCGGCCAGTATTGGTGACTTTATGACGAAGACGAGGGATGAAGCTTTCACCCTTATTGAGAACCTAGCTGCGAGTTCTGGTAATCGATGCCCATAATATGACCGAGGCTGATGGGTTAACAGTGTAGAGTCACACAAAATTGACGAGCTCATTGAGAAGCTTGATATGCTGTTCAAGGCGAGCCAATTCAACCAGAGAGGAGTTCCCCAGTGTGATAACGTTGGAGAGGTCTCCAATGTGTAGGAGAATTCGGACCTCCCTGAGGATCAGAGAGAGGCCGACTAAGTAAACTGGCAGAACAAGGGACCAAATCATTCCTAATTGTCTTACATGAGCATTAATGTTGAGCATCCTCAGGACATAGTGTTTCCTACTCAGATGATGCTTAAGGGACCGAAATTTTAGGGCAAGCCATTTGTGCCAAGCAAAGGTCAAAGCTGGAATAATCAGAACTACCAGAAACCTTATGTGCATAACTCTGAAGGAAGTCAGAACTAGCAGAAATTGTTTAACCTTTTTTAGCAGGCAGCACCACAGCAGCAACAAGCTCCAGCAAGCTAATCTAACACTTTAACCGATAAGATCAAGTTTGTTGATGCAATAGCTTATGGAAGAGCAGTAAAAGACTACAAGGGAGATCAATGCTAAGGTCAATGGCATGTACAATGACCTTAACAATAAGTTCAAGTCAATATGTGCTCAATTGAAGAAGTTGGACGTGCAAGTTGCTCAGATTGCTGAGGCAATGAAGAGGCCTCAGGGAGCACTTCCAGGGAAGATCAAGAAGAATCCCAAGGATTCATGCCATGCTCTTATGTCTGATTTTTATGATAACAAGGAAAAGCATGCATATACTGAGGTTGGCAATTCCGAGAAATATAAGCCACCAATTCCCTTCCCAAGGCAGCTCACCAAGTTGAAAGATCAAGGTGAGTTCACCATTCCCTGTACTCTTGGGAAGTCGAGTTTCAAAGATGCAATTTGCGATTCTGGAGCAAGTGTAAATGTGATATCATTGGAGACCATGAAAAAGCTAGGGATCACGCTGATGAAGGATCACAATGCCTCCATTTCTTTTGGAGATGCCTCTTCTAAGAGCCCATGTGGAAAGCTAGTTGATCATCCAATTCTGATTGAAAACTATAAGGTTGCAACATACCTTACTATGGTAGAGATGGCACGAGGTGGTGCGGTTCCCGTACTCTTGGGAAGACTGTTTCTTAACACTGTTGGAGGTAAGATCGATTTCCCTAAAAAGAGAGTGGTCTTGGAGACCATTGAAAAATGGGGCTCATATCCCATTTCTACACCTAGTGGTAGTTTCTACGGTATGATCAGCTTGGATAAGGGGATCTCAGAACTTGAAGTAGTGGATTGGACTCCATTGACTTTGATGAATTGTTTAAATATGAGTCAGACAAAAAGGAGACTGTCCGCCGTGAGCTTGTAGAGGATTCATTGACTGTTATGATTCCCCAGACTTGGATCCTCCAGATACACGTATCATTGAGCATAAGTTTCATGTTCACTCTCAGGTAATGCTGATCAAATGTTTTCCTAAAGTTTTTGCAAGTGAGCTTGAAGCAGGATGGTCAGGACCATTAACTTTGAAGGAAGTGAAACCTAGTGGGGTTGTAGTGTTGCTGTATGCTATAGGGGTCGAATTTGAGGACAAAGATCCCCATTTAAAGCAGTTCATGATAGATGATTATTTGACTAAAAGAGGAACAACACCTCTTAAGAGTTCACTTGCCATCTAAAAGGCGATTGAGTCAAGCTAATGACTTTAAATAAGCGATGATTGGGAGGCAATCCACTAGTAGGTACCTTTTGTTTTCTTCATTTTTCTGTTTTGAGTTGTTCTTTATTCTATTTTGTTTGTTTCGGGTAAGAAAATTTGGTTTGGGCTGCTGAGATCGATCGATCTTCACCAAGTCAATCGATCCACTGGGAAACACGAGGATGCGAACAACACCACGATCGACCTTACTCTTGAGGAATGGTCAATCAACTGAGAAGCTGACACTGTGCACGGCCATATGATCGACCATGAGAGTTATGATCAGTCGATCTTGCTCACCGTAAATGATTGCGCACGACCTGTAGAACAATCTCACCGCACATGATCGATCATCACACATTCAAGATTACGAGAGGAAAATCAGATTGATCGATCCGCTGGTGAGGTTAGTCTTCTGATTTCAAAAACTAGTCCAATTAACTTAAATTGAACCGGGAAACACCTTTTCAATGCCTAAGTCCCGAGTTTTTGGATAAAAACTATCGATTTCAAAGATGTTTTTCCCTCTTGGGCGATTTTTGAGAGAAATTTTCCAAAAACTTCAATTAAACATAACTCTTTCAAATCTTAATGGTTTTGAGCGATTCTTGAGCCTATTATACTTGGGTTTTCGTCCTCTTTCTGATATCCTAGTCTCATTCTCGATCTACAAAGGTACGGCCCTCTCTCTCCATTATTTCATTCTACAAAAATTGAAGGTTTTTAGGTTTGATAAATTTTGCAATGTGCTTGATAATTGATGCATAATTTATCTTCTATTGCCATTATATGATGATTTCGAGTTTAGAATTACCCAAATTTCTGAAAAGTTTTGTTTATAGTAAAATTCTAGGTTGAAGGAGAATTTAGGGAGAATTTAAAAGATTTTGATGTGGAATTGAGCATAAAATGAATTTCTAGATGTATTGCTGGGTGTTTGAGTGTGTTGATGTTAAGTTCAACTATTAGTTTTCGCAGAAGTCTCGTTCTAGAATCAAATTTTTTGATTTTCATGCCTTAGACGTTGATTTATGCCATTGATTTTCATGTGTTTGTCTCTTTTCAGGCAGTGGCTCGTACAAGAGATAAAAAAACCCTCCAAGAAGGTTAGGAGATCTTCGCTGCAAATACATGAGATTGGACAGTCTTCCAGTTATGGGCCATCTCACAGTGCAGTCAAACCAAGGACTAATGAGCCATGGCCTTGCCATGACAATATACAATTTTTGAGTCATGATAGACGTCCTATGGACCCTTCTACTCTCAAGATGGATTCTGATTATGTTAGAAGATAGCGAGGAAGCGGTTGGCAGCATTATCACAGTGTCTTCTAGGCCTCGGCATAATAGCCGGAACCGAATAACCAAACCAAACCGACCCAAAAATTTTGGTTTGGTTTGGTTTCAGTTATGAGAAAAGAATCATTTGGTTCCAACTTTTAGGTAACTTTAGTTCTCGGTTCGGTTCGATTTTGATTTCTAAAAAGAACCATTTGGTTCCAATTTTAAGGTAACTTTGGTTCTCGGTTTGGTTCGGTTCAGTTCTGAGAACCGAAAGTTACCAAATAGGAACCAAAACTGGTTAGTACTAAAATACTATGGTTATTTTTGGTTACAAGCAATCGTATTTGTTTAGGTATTTGGTTAATTTTGGTTATTTTTCTAAAAAGTAACCACTCGGAACTGAACCAAAACCGAACCAAATTTTAACATGTAACCATTGGTTACCATATTTCTAGAACCAAAAGAACTGGAAACGGAACCGAACGGAACATAAATTTAATAAGTACCCATTGTTTACCATATTTTTAGACCCGAAAGAACCAAAAAACTGAAAAAATCAAACTGAACCAAACCGAAGAACCAAATGCTCAGGGCTAGAGTTTTCTACGACCAACTCCTGCGGAACCAGATTGTTCCGACTAAGTTCTTGTACACCAACACACTATAGTGGTTTGGGCTTTTAGATGACGTGAATGGGATGTTTGCTAGGCTGGGTTTCAGAAATTTTGTGCATCACAACTATTTGCTGTATCTAGAGCTCCTTTGTCAGTTATTAGCCTCCTATGAGTTGTACGAGACTACTGATCCACATGATCCGGTTTACGTAGCTGTACTCATCTTTCTCTCCAGTGGTGCACTGTATGAGATGACGATTGACCATCTATGTAGTCTCAACGGGTTTCACAGATGCGTTGAGGGCGTTTTGTCTTCACTAGACAGTAAGGCTATTTCAATTCTTTGGCACATCTTGGCAGATGGTGGATACAAGAGACGTATATTGAAGCTCACTCACATTAGGAACCTAGCGATATTGATGCTAGCAAAGATCATTAGGTCGACTATGTTTGGCAAGGAGGAGCCTATAGTGGTTACCAAGCCTGACCTTGCACTATTGCACCACCTGATTGCTCATGTGGTTCCTGATCTTTATGGAGATGTTCGTCCTCCACCACAGTCATGCCTTGATGTCAAGTGGAGGTTTTTTCTGCTAAGTTTCTCACCAAGAGACGCTTCAAAGGATTGCATGGTACACCACTAACAGAGACGATAGGTAGTATCCCCTCTCCGATATTCATGAACCACAGCTTGGATCTCAACATCACACCCAAGGTTGAGTAGATCCGTTTTATGGATGATAGGCTTATGACCAACTGCACATATCTGACGGCGAAAGCAAAATAAAGGTACTATGCTTAAGATTGATATCCTTGCTAGTGCAAGCTTCTAGTTCTAGAGATTACTTCAGTCACTTGTCACTCCAATGTGGAGTTTTAGCCTCATATTACTCACCCGGAGTTTGCTGAGATAAAGCTTTTGCGCCTACACGTCGGACTACTTCTCGCCAATACAAGGATCAGGCAGACTTGCTGCCTCCTGCTCCGACGCAGCTGCACACCACACAACTCACTGCAGAGACCACGATGGAGCATATCATTCCATAATTCACTACTGAGTATAATATCCCTCCTTCCTCTGATGATTTCAGTGAAAGGAAGTACAAGCGGTGGGTATATGACACTGAGGTGAAGAAGCACTCAATGATGTGATGCATGTGGGACGCACTAAGGAAGATCAATGCACCAATGCCTTCTTGTCTAAGCAGGCCTTCAGGGAGACAATCAGAGACGAGCACTAGAGCTGCTAATGCGAGGCCCAATGTTGCTGGACATGGGCATGCTGTCACATCTGATGAAAAGGAGGACGAGTAGACACTAGATCATCGCTTACCTCGTTGTTGTGAATCCCCAAGAGATTAAGAGAGCTACAGTCTGCAGCACAACTACAATTTGACCACATTTCTTACCTTTTCCTTTTTTGTTTTTGTACTTTTCTTATCTTATATTTCTGCATAAGTCGTACTTCCTTCTGGTTTACTCTCACACTGGGATGGTGTGAAGTAAGTCTGGGGAAGAATACTTGCTGTGACTAACGCTATTTTTCTTTCTTTTGTTTGCATTTTGAGTCATTTTCTGTCTTTCTTAAGTCAGTATGCTTTTATTGAGTTTAAAAACTGGTTGTAGGAACTATGATTTTCGAAGTTTACTACATTTTCATGAACTTAAATAACATTGACACAGACCTGATAGGAAGCGATTGACTATTAGAAAACTTAGAAACTACGCAACTTCTCAGCATTACCCATATCTTCTTGGGTATTCAGAGAATCTCATGCCGGCTTCACACCTAACCTAACTAAATTCTTTTGTCAAGGGTGTTGGTATACATAAGATCTGATTCCCCTCTTCATGTCTTAATGACCTATCTGTGTGAGTGTGGTTCCCCTCTCTCTAATCTTTTCTAAGTTATTGTGTTGAATGTTTTATGTTTGAGGTAACTATAAAAACAAAGCTGGATGCATTGTTAGTAGGCTGTGGAAATCTCCAATAAAGCTACTCTTGCTTTCATTCTTTGAGTTGCTGAAGAATCCACCAATAAAAAAAATAAAATGATACCCTAGGTAAGTAGGGAGAAATTGGTTGGACGGCTGATAAAATAAAATAAAATGATACCCTAGGTAAGTAGGGATAAATCGGCTGCAAGTAGATGAAAAGAGAGGTAATGAACCACATTCAAGGTAGTCTTTAGGCTGAAGAGAAACCTACATATCCTTTGATCGATATCCCCTCGATAAAACTGCATGTAGATAGTTTAGGAAGGTTGTATGGTGCATTCGGGTCTCTCACTTAGATTGTGGAGTTCGATTGGGACAATTGCAAAGTCTGGGAGAAGTACAAGGTCCTCTCTGTTTTGTCAGGTACGTTTTCATGTGGTTTACTAAAGAAATTGACTTGTAGTATTCTAATGAGGAATGAGTTCCTTTGATTACACTTTTCTTTTCAGTATTTGTTTCTTTGCTTGCTCGAGGACAAGCAAGAAGCTCTGTATGGGGGAATTGATGTACCTTATTTATATTGGTTTTTGACTCACTAATAGCATGTTTTTCGAGTCTTTGTTGGTGTTTTAGAGTCTTTGCAGGTGCAGGATGGGTTTAAATGGGTTTTACCGCTCAAAGCATGGATTAAAGTGAATTGGAGTAATTAGGCGTTTGTTTTAGTACATCAGGGTTGATCAATCTACACCTGGATCAATCAATCCCTTACAACACCAGAAGCTGTGAACGAGTTCATGATCAATCAGCTCCTGCTTGATCGATCAATCTCCTCGCCACATGATGTGCGCCTGACCTGAAGATCGACTAGTAAGCACTGGGATTGACCGTTCTATAGTGGATCGATCAATCTGGATCGATCGGCCATGGGCCAGCGCATGGAAACCTAATTTTCCTTATTTTGTAACAGACACGTTTTTAGCTTATATAATAAGGGTTTTAGATTTAGAAAACAACCTTTATCATACATTTTCGCAGAGAAATTTTGTAAGCTTTTGGGAGAAGATCTCATCCTCAACTTTGAGAAGATTTCTAAACCCTTTTTATTATTATTGAAATTCCATTATGTTTTCTTCTTCATCTATTATTATGCTTTCTTTGATTATATCTGAGTAGTTATCTATTGGGTTTAGGGCTTTCTAGGGATTAAGGAAACAATGAATTAAGAACAAATAGTGCGAGATCTTGTGTGTTCTCTGTCTATTGCTGTGTTTAATACTTAGATTAGCGTGATCACCTAGTTTTTTATTTTAGGTTGTTTAACTCACCAAAAGTGCTTGTTAAATGCCTTAATTAGCTTAGCAATTAGTCCTTAACCAACGAAAGCTGGTGTTAAGGCTAATTGTGGACGTATCAGAATAATTCGATAAGCGTATTTAGATCTCTAGGACCAAACAACAGTTTAGGATCCTAGGTTACTAGATATAGTAGTCGACGCCACAATAGTAGGTTTGCTATATTTTATGTCTGAGTGGAGACTTGGTTAATTGAGTGCCCTGAATAGTTTCTTTATTCGATTCCTTATTCCTGATTAATTTGCGATGCCTGATACTTTTAATATTGAATTTTATATCATTTAATTGTTTTAAGTTGTTAGTTGCAATCACAATAGGTTATTTAGATTTAGCTTGAATTAGAATTAAGTAGTCGATAGTACAATCATTGGTTCTCGTGGTTTCGATCTCTAAGTACTACATTGATTTGTTGTGTAATTGTAGTAGATTACAAGGGTTAAAACTCGGTGCTATCAGTTATTCATCTATTTGTGGTTTATGCTGCCTCATCAGTTAGTCATCGTAGTAATTTATGGGGTGAGTTGAGGGATTTGATTCAAAGTATTGATGAAGTGTTATTAATTGGTGGATACTTAAATACCATTGTCCGGGTTGATAATAAAACTAGAGCTAATGGCAGGCTTTCCTGAGACTTGCTCTATTTTGGATACTGGATTAGTGAACTCTCACTTATCGAACAGAGTGCATACGACTAAAAATTTTGTTGAGAAAAGGTTGGATTGTAGTTTTTGTTGTACACATGCTTGCTTAAAAAGGCAGGAAGCTTCGATATCTTATCTCCCATTCTTGTCATTAGACCATGTTCCTCTCTATGTACAACCCTGTCCTGAAGTTCCTTGTGACCCAAGAAGGAGAGCTTTCCGGTTTAAAGGAGCTTGACTTTCGCATCATGGTTTTGAAGAGTTATTTTAGACTTCTTCGAACCAAGATATCTCGAGTCCGATGGCTTTATAATTTTTAGAATATATCCTTAAAAGATGGAATCGTGAAGTCTGACATGCCTAAGATTGGAAGGCAACTAACTATTTCTAATATAACTTTTTCAACATATATATTATATTAATCTTGAACTCCAAGAATGAGGTATAGAGTTTACATAAGAACAATGTCTAGCTAAACAACGAACAATACGAGCAAGCTAATATTCTTTTCTGTTGAGGAATTTCGGGATCTGATGAAGCGAGAAACTGGAAAAAAAAATTCAAAGTCTAGTATACTCCCCCCAAATACTACAAAAAGGTGGTTAATCTCCAGGATCTCTGCAATGTCTCTGGCGTATTGAATTTTTGAAATTACCAAAATAAGAAGAGATTTAGTGACCCAAAGGACGACTTCAAACTCTATATACATAGGGGAAAAGCATTGAAACACTAGCTCCAATATTTTCTCCACTAGTATAATCTAAAAACAATACCAACCCAATTTTGAGAAGTACTCCGAATCCTTCTAGGATCTGTCAACAAAGCACCTGAACCCTGAAAAACTTTGATCAACTATTAATGGTCTGGATACAACCTCCCATAACTTATTTGGTTGTCCAAGATCTCCATTTTTGTTATTTATTTTTCCTTTTAAGCTTGAACTTGTTTCCATTCAATGGCTTCTAATTCAGCATTGTAGAGAATTTCTAGAGGAGACCTATCTAAATTTGAAAATACAATGTTATTCGTTGCTTTCCATATATTCGAAAAAAGCTTTTAAGTTATCCAAATCTGGTATCCCCCAGAAAAGATAATCTATATTAGTGTAGACTGATTTTCGCACGAAAACTCACGAATATTAGAAAGATACCAAGATTGTAATGCTAGTAGACACTCAAATAAAATATGATTTATTGTTTCTTTGTTAACAGCACATCTCGCACACCATTAATCATAACTTATTCCTTGATTATTTAAATTGTTTTAATTGGAAAACAACCGGAAACTACTTGCCAGACAAAGCGCCTAATTTTAGGAGAGCAAGCAAGTTTTCAGCCATTATCTTGAATCTCTTTAATAGAGGGACCAAATCTCATATCATCTGTTTTTCCTACAAATGTCTATACCATATAACCTGATTTAATTGAGTATATCCCAGATTTATTGTATTACCAACCAAAGTGATATGGTTTTACCACGTTTGGAAGTTTGAAATAAGTGGCACATCCTAATATAAGAACGGATGAGCAGCTAGAACCGGACCTAGATGAGCTTAAAGAACTCAAACCAGAGGAGATTTAAGAAGCCATGGAGATATCAAACGGACCAATCACAAGAACTAAAGCAAAGAGACTTCGATAATCCATTGCCACATTGCCCAATCAGGCTAAAAGCAGCCTTAGCAATATAGCTAATCTAACCACATCGGTTGTGATTCAAGCTAGCTAAGGGTTGCCTAAGGGAGGTGCATGCTCTGATACTACTTTTCGCTTGGTCTAGTTTTGTCTAAATTTGGGTTTCTAGACAAGGTTTTTAATGAGGTAAGTAGCATACACTTTTATCTAACAACCCCTTGGGCGATATTGCTAAAAGATCAAGGGAGATCATTTCAAAGTGAGCCGAGTTTAACTTAGAAGCTTTTCGACCTTTTGTTTGCTTCTTTCTTTCTGATGACCCAGATATAAGAATGAATGAGCAACTAGAACCGAACCAAGAAGAGCTTAAGGAACTCAAACCACAGGAGATTCAACAAGCCATAAAGATACCAAGCAGACCAATCACAAGACCTAAAGCAAAGAGACTTCAACAAACCATTAACACAATGCTCAATCAGGCTGAAAGCAACCTTAGCTCTATAATTATCTAACCACATTAGTTGTGACTTAAGCTAGCTAAGAGTTGCCTAAGGGAGATGTATGCTCTTATATTTGTTTTTCTTTGGTCTAGATTTGTCCCGACTTGAGTTTTTCTAGACAAAGTTTTTAATGAGGTAAGTAGCATACACTCTTATCTGACAACTTCTTAGGCGACATTGCTAAAATATTGAGGGGGATCATTTGGAAGTGGGCCGAATTTAACTTAGAAGTTTTTGGACCTTTTGTTTGGTTCTTTCTTTCTTGCCGAGTTTGTTCATGGTCCATCTTAAAATCTAGTTTCCTTATGTTGTCACCTATTTCAACACATCGATCCCTTGAATGAAAAGTATCAAACATTTTCTTACAAACTCATTTATTTGTTTGATATATATGGTGTGTAGTATCCATACTCTTGCTCTTCACTCTTGTGTGTAATATCCTGAGTGAGTGTGAGTTGAAGATCAAGAGTTGTTCATCCCTCATGATAGTTCAAATTGATCCCTTATTTACCCTACTCATTGTTCATCTTCCATTCATCCAAAGTTCCATCCGCTACATGAGTCTATATTCACTCAACCTATACACTTGATTGGATATGCTCGAGTTCATCATCTCCGCTTCAGTATTCGCTCACTCGAGTCTCACACTTGGTTGACTCCCACTTGAGTCTCACGATCGGTTGACTCCCACTCGAGTCTCACACTCGGTTGACTCCCACTCGAGTGTAGTTCCTTGTTTTCAGAAAGTAATAAGCGACTCTTAAGTGTCTTGAATTCATCTGTTCATCTCCCAACGGTCTTATCTGGCTTGATCCTGCTCCTGGAGACTCTATCACGTTATGAGTATATTATGTGGTATCAGAGCCAGGTTCAAGTCAGGTTGTATCTAATATTTTCAACTTCCATCGTTTACATTGTCATATTCTGTGAGACGTTTGGGTTTGTGTTAAAACATTTTATGAAGTATTAGTTATGTTAGAAACTGATCGACCTACGTTCCTTGAATCTCTAATCACTTGAACATTCGACTTCATCATTAGATCTATAATTTTTGTTGAATATGAAACTGAAACTGTGTAAAAACTTTCATCTTCTAGTAGATTTATTAGTGACTTTTGGTTTTCGTGTTTAGATCTGAAAGTTTGTCCATTGATTCTTCACCTTCGTCACTAAATTATTGTAGACATGTGGAATAATCAAAGCCACTCACTTCTTCTTGATTTTTGAAACCATAAATTTTCATCTTGTTCCAACACCACTTCTAAAGCTTTCACTAAATCTTCTTCCTTAGCTAGCGCCTTTAGGAAATCTTGAACATTTTGAATAGCTTTTCTTTGCGCCTATGAACATTGCAAAAACATATTTGTTCCATAGCAGGAGTTGGACCCACAGGCTTTTAAAGCCTCGTCAATTCTAATATCAGTCATCCATGAGCTTTGTTACAGTTCCTTGAAGCTCGTATAACTTAACCATGTTGTTTTAAAGCGGAACGATCGACATCAAGAATCACCACGCACCAACGAACTCAGAAATAGGTACAAAGGAGCGTGATTTGAGCCAGGGAGAGCAAGTGAGAGACAGTAGCCTCATGCCATCTCAACCTAGTATGTGTACAACAAAAAATCTGGTCTAGTCGCTTTGCTACAAATGTTGATTCTGATCTACCCTGCCTCCAAGTATATCACATCCCTTTAAAACCTAAATCAATTAATGAGAGTTTATTTATCCATTCACCAAACTCAAGCGAGCCCGGAGAAAAATTTCCATTCCCCCTAGTATGTTCATCAAGCCAAACGATACAGTTGAAATCTCCTTCTATAACCAATGGACCCATAATCCCGTCAATCACCTGNGTTCAAAAAAACGCTAGACATTAGGCGGGTCATGATTTACCGTCTAGCGCCTAGAAGAATTAATTGGGGCCTAAGAGTAACTAAGCGGTTTAGACGGTTTTTAAATAAACTATATATATGGTAAGTTAACTATATATAATATATATATATATATAATAAACCCTATGAATGTTTATAATTAATCTTTAGAAAACATATATTCATTTACTTTTTAGAAAGGTTAAACTAAAAGAACAAATTATTCTTTTTCTATAAAATATGTTTTATGAAATTTATATTTTTTATTACAAAAAATATGGCCGTCTAAATCGTCTAATCACCATTTCAGCCACCTAATTACCGTTTTAGCCATTTTGATAAAGTAACCGCCTAATCCATCCGATTTCACTAATATTTAATAGGATAACATTTGTCTAGCGTCTAGACCAATTTTTCGAACACTGGACTAAATTCCAAAGACTACTCCTCCTGTTTTCAGAAGGTATAGCATAAATTACATAATTGTAATAACTTCATCTCTATTCTTGATCACCACATGTATAAATTGGTCACTCAATCCCAAAATTGTGACCTTGCTGATACTTAACATCCATAACAGCCACAGTCCACCACTTTGGCCTCTTGCATCAATCCAAAAATCATTTTTGAAACTCAAGCCCCGACAAATCCTATCCGCCTGATCTTCTGAAGTGTGAGTTTCAAAGTAGCCAACATATATGTTTTATGTTTCTTCAGCATATACTGAATTACTCACCTAAAATTGGGTTTATTTGCCCCCGGTAATTTACAATTGACAATTCATCATATAGACACAACCTTCAAGAATTACTGGGGCTAGACAACATTCAACAACTGAAGTTAATCCATCATCACCACTTTAGATTGTTTCTCTATTTTCACTTCCATTGGTAGTGTTTCCACCACCCCCACATCACTACTTGTTGGAGTATTAGCCTGCATCGCCGGTTGTATCTCCACCATCGTCCCATATGCCTGAGTTACTTCCCAGAATTTTCCAATGACTAGATTTGTCGCACTGGTCCAAAAACGAGGCCGCTGGATGGTTAGGACACTTTGTGGATATTTGATTTATGCCCAAGTGTTTTAGGCCCACTCCCTTCAAAAGAGTTCGAACCATCAAACCATTTCTTATGCATCCCATCTAAAGATCCAGTAGTAAATACTAGGCATTGGTTCATTCCACTCTGAACATTCAATGAATGCTTCACCAAAAAATCAACTTGCTTCTTACCCAAGTTAGGCTCCTTGAAAAACTCGGTATTTCCTTTAACAACATCAATATTTTTCCTTATTTTGCTCTACTAATAAGGTAACAACCCTTCAAACTCGTAACTAGATAATCTTCCCCAAGATTATCAAATCTTTTTGAAACCAAAATATTTGCTTGATTTGTAGATCTCAGTAATTCCTGAAGATGATGTCTTTGGTTGGTCTTGGTCCCTCTTATTGTAGTTGCTGCCACCTTCGCTGGCAGCCCAAATCTAGCCTGAGAATTTTTAACCAACGTAAAACCATCACTCGGTGCTGAATTAGTACTTGCTTCCTTAGACACTACCAGACCAACAGGGCGAGGCTTCCTCGCAACATGCCTAAGCTCCTTCTCCCTCACAACCACCGAAACATTCTGACTATTATCCTTTCCACTAGGCTTCTTGAGATATGAGCTATCTAAATGTCTAAAATCCCACACGATGAACAAATAATCTGTAAGTCCCCTCATAATCCACAAAGTATCGGTCTCCATTCACCAACACCAATGTTTTTAATGGTTCAGAAAGATCAACTTCCACACATGCTCTTGCGAATCTTGCTCTCCCAAAACTCAATGTTGTGAGATCAACCCTTAGTGGCTTCCCAAGTGGCTTTGTGATAAAAGAACACCAGGATATGCAGCGACTTCACCCACACCGTTGTTCTAGTAATATTGTCACATAACATATCAAAATCTGGAGACTACTCTTGAACCAACATAGCTTCTAAATACCTTCCAAGGACCACTTGTGAGCGCATTTAGTTATTGATCTTCCTCCTCGAAATGGATCATAAAAATTGTCGAGGAAAATCCAT
The DNA here is from genome assembly GCA_900406435.1 of Lepidium aucheri. Lineage (NCBI taxonomy): Eukaryota > Viridiplantae > Streptophyta > Magnoliopsida > Brassicales > Brassicaceae > Lepidium > Lepidium aucheri. The sequence goes on from OVBA01000409.1 coordinate 65,154, forward strand.
GACATACTTTGCTCTTGATGGTTTCCACAACTCACACAACTTCCTCATCATACTTGGTAAAGAAACTGATCTTCCCAAAACCTTCACCGTGATATATCTTTTCCATAACCCCTGCATCACTGTGAGCACCTCAAGCGCAATAAATATCACAGGTTCTCCTTCTTTCTAGTCTGGAAATTCCAACGTACTCATTTTCCATCACACTCCCAGGATTTAGCATCCCACCTACGGTGCTTTTTTGTACCTTCTCTACCCACGAACCTGAGTATTTGGAAGATCATCTGGTGCTGCTCCACAGTCCACCGCTTCAGCTATCACCTTGTCTTTCACCCCATTCTCTGGAAACCTAATATCGTTCATATCACTTACTAAGGGTCCAAATGGTAACTGGGAAATTTTGCTCAGTATAGAATCTACAGAATTTTTTATATACGGAATCTAACGGAATTTTAGATAATCAAATGATAACTACAGAATTTGGCTGAACTCTGCTGATTTTGTTTTTCAATAATTAGATCGACATAATATGATTCATAGCCTAAATACTCCAACTAGAGCATGTTGGATTTTGAATTTACCACCTAGTGTCAATTTAATCTGTTAAATTTAAAAGAATTTTTGCTTTATCCCGCTAAACAACTACTTAATACTAAAAATTTATAAATACCTAAGAAAAATAATATGTTTCATAAAAATAATTGATATTTAAAAAATAAAATAAAAATAAAATTCCATAACAATTTAAGTCATCCCTTATAATAGATTTATCAACTAATGAAAATTATCTCACAATTGTTGTTTAATTCCCTCGGTATCATTTGCATGTGAGCTCCATTCCTTGTTCCCTCTTGTTCTTGCAAAAACTCTGTTTCTTCATTCTCTCCATCTGTCTCATTATTATCAAATTGATCTCATGGAATTGCATTACCTTGTGAAGTATCATCAAAATCAAAATCTTGAATTTGAGAAAGACAAATGAAGTTATGTAATCCAGTTGTGATTATGATTCATGTGTTTTGTGTCTCTAGATCGTATCTTAGAACCTCTAATAAAATCCTCCATTTTTTCTTCCAAACTTCGAATGTTCATTCGATAATGATATACCTCATATTTATCTGTTTAATAAATTCACATGTTTTCAGAATGTTTTTATTCATTTTAGAGTCTTTTCAGGTGAAAAACAGGTTTAATTCGAACTATACCTACAATGGTTCACGTAGAATCGGAGCATTTCTGGAATTTCCGCAGAAGAATATAGATCGAGCGATCAACCTCACGATCAATTGATCACTCTCCTCAGCAAGAGATGCACTTGACCTATTGATCGACCTCACATCTCAAGATCGATGGATCACACCAACCTCAGAAGCATGCACTCGACCTGTTGATCGACCTCACATCTCAAGATTAGTCGATCAAAGCTATCTGAAGGATTGTGCTCCCGACCTTAAGATCGACCAAGACCTTTGGGAGTTCGAGCGTTCAACACTGATTGATCGATCAATCCTTTGATAGATCGATCCTCGAAGATGCGAGGAATGAAATCTAATTTTTCTTATTTTGTACTTGCGACACATAAAAGCCTATTTTTATTTTTAGAGACGGACACAGAGAGTTCTATTACAGTTGAGAGAGTTCTTTGTAAGCAGAGAGAAGATTTCCTCCATACTTTTGAGAAGATTTTTGAATCTTTTTATTAATTCAATTGCAATGTCATGTTCTTCATCATCATGTCTTTTGTTTCTACCTTTATCATGTCTGAGTAGTTTCATTGTCAGGTTTAGGGTTTCTAGGGATTTAGGAATCGATGATTGGGGATTGAATGGGATTCGATGGCTATTAATTCTCCATCTATACTTGTGTGTAATGCTTAGATTGTCTTAATCATCTAATCTATGATCTTAGGTTGTTTACTCTCCAAAATCATGCTAAACTCCTGAAGTAATATAGATGAGCAATTAAACTAAACCAACGACAATTGATTGTTAGGATTAATTGTGGATAGTTGAACCAATCCGTTAAGGCCTATTTGCAAGTTGGAACCAACGACAGTTAGGATCTCTAGGTTGTTAGATAGAGTAACAGATATCACGACAGTGGTTTGTTAGATTCTTATGTTCAAGTCGAGAATTGCGCTTAAGAGTTCCTAAATATTTTCCCTTATTTGATTCTTATTTCTTGATGAATACCCGATTGCCTGATGCTTTTAATTATTGCAAATTGGTAAGTTGTTAGTCTTTTACTTCAATTACTTTTTGGTATAGCTTGAATTAGAATTGAGTAGTCAAAAGTGCAAATTTGGTTCTTCGTGGATTCGACCTAAGTACTACTACTACATTGCTGTGCACTTGCAGTAGATTCACAGGGTTAAAACTCTGAGTACATGAAATTTTTGGCGCCGTTGCCGAGGAACCAATTGGTTGCCTTTATTCGATTTCTAGTCTATACTCTTTTACTTACATTTTTTGTTTTTTATTTTTTTTCTTTCAGGTTTATGGTTAGGAAAAGTCAAGTATCAGAAAACCTACTAAGTTATGATAACAAAGCACTAGATAGAATCAAGAGAGAAAACCGACAAGCAAGAGCAATGAATCGTGAAAACCAGCAGCTTCCAGAAAATCTTGAAGTTCAAAACAATATTAAGGGAAATCAAAATGTGCAGAAAACGGTTGAGAAGTTACAGAGGAATTTAGCTATGCTCAGGAGGCAGTACAAGAATCCACATCGACGAGCTATTGGTGATATGGTTACTCCTTATACATATTACCAGAATAGATCTACTATTCATCCCCCACCTATCCAGAGGCAAAACTACGAGATCAAGCCTCAGCTGATTAGATTAGTGAAGTAATATGTCTTCAATGGTCTTCCTAGAGAGAATCTGATAGATCATATTGAGAACTTCAAAGATATGTGCAGTACAACAAGTTTGAATAGAGTCCTTGCAGATTATGTTAAGGGTAAGCTATTCCACCATTTGTTTTCTGATAAAGCTTCAAGATGGTTGCGATCTTTGCCTCCAAGTTCACTCACCACGTGGGAAGAAGTTAGAGCTACCTTCTTGGATCAGTTCTACACCAAATTGAAGACTACAGCCTTGAGAAGCAAAATTTCAGTGTCTCAGCAACGTTCTGGTGAAGCTAAGAAGTGTTCTAAGGAGTACCAACGAGACTGTCCACACCATGGGTATTCCGATGAGCAGTTGATAAACACCTTCTATGGTGGAATTGAGTGGGAGTACAAGAATTCTTTGAATGCTGCAAGCAATGGAGATTTCATG
>OVBA01000410.1:0-68403 GCA_900406435.1 Lepidium aucheri
AGGTAATAGAGACCGTTTCTATATTTGCCTGACAGGAACTTCTTTCCATTCACATTATAGAACTGAATAATAAAATCTCTTCCTTGATAATAACATCCCATTTCTTCAAGTTGGCCATATGAGATCAAATTTCTACTCATATCTGGAACATACATCACATCTTTTAAAGTGATTACTGTGCCATCTGGATTTTCTATTATCAACTTTCCCATACCTTTGACTGTGCAATAGGTATTGTTTCCCATGTACACTTTATTTCCTTCAAACTCCACCAGATCAATAATTAACTCCTTCTTTGGATTTATGTGGAAGGTGCAACCAGAATCCATGACCATTCTTCTGAAGTTGCTATGAGACTAGCAGTGTAAGCTGACTCCTCTGTGTCTATGATGGTCACATTTGCTGAATCAATAGTTTTTCCTTTCTTACGTTGTGGACAATCCCTTTCTCCAATGGTTTGTATCACCACAAGTCCAACATGGTCTAGTCTCATCATTCTGTCTAGGTCTAGACTTTGATCTTCCTTTACTCTTTGATCTACTCCTATTTCTTCCTGAGTTTTTGGTATTTCTTTTCTCTGATCTACCTCTCACTTTAGCTGTTAACCCTTCTGTCACATTCTTTTTCTTGTGGAACAGACCTTTCTGCTTTAGGTTTGATTCCATTCCACAAGCTCCTGTTATTACGCCATCCATTGTAAGTGTATCCTTTGCATTTCCAAACTGTAGTGTGTGTACTAGAGGATCATATTGTGGTGGAAGGCTATTGAGTAGTGCTATAGCTTGATCCTCATCCTGGATTGTCACTTTTAAACTCTCTAGATCACCAATCAAATTTAGGAATATATCCCGATTTTCTTCTATCGACTTATCTTCATCCATTCTGTATAATGAAAATTGCCTTTTCAAATATACCATGTTTGCTTTAGTCTTTGTTTGGTAATCTCGTTCAAGTGCTTTCCATTGCTTGTATGCCGTTGGTTCATGCATCTCTTTCCTGAGAACTGAATTCGATAGACATTGTCCAAGCAAGCTCCTAGATCTTTTATCTTTCGATTCCCACAGTGGATCTTTAGGGAGTGTTTTTCCTACCTTGATCTCTTTTCCTGTATCTTTGTCTGTTACTGAAACTTCCTCACCAATCCACTCTACCTCATGATCCTTTTCTAGAACTGTTGACAATCCATGAATCTCAAACTGACCAAGCATTCTATATTTCCATAACGCAAAGTCACCCCTTCCATCAAATTTCTCAACTTCGAACTTTCCTGCAGTTACCTCCATTCTGATCCTTTAACAATGACTAATCGATAACCTGCAGAATTATCAACTGTGAAACTTGGAATCGTGAATGCGAACCTTGAAAAAGTGAATCTTGATGATGTCTGATGAGTTATATCAATGCTTTCGTAGTTTGTAGCACCGATTCTGATCTTATCTTGAATCTGAAGTTAACACCTTCTTATGTTGTCTTGCGAGGAATTAATACTTGCTCGAGTTTATGGATTTCTTCTCAAATCTCCGAGTATAGAAGATGCTCTCTTGAGATCGTATCCTATGCGGTAACTTTCTCTTCTCTTCTTCTTGAATCCTTGATTATCCGAGCTTATCGTTCTTCAGATCTTTTTAAGAATCTTCCGATCAACTGAACCTGAATGCTCTGACACCACTTGTTGTTGCAGCTCAGCTATGATCAAAAAATTCATCCGATTGATTTATCAATCGTTTCTTGCGGTGTAAGGTAACGAAGAACTATGGAAAAAACACAAGGAATTATAGAGTTCCTCACTAGAATAGTGAGTACATCTCTCTTCGGATTTAATATCCAGAATCCACTAATTCACTATATGTTTTCTCTTGTGTTACAGGTTTCACTCTCTCAGCTCAACAATGGCGATTACTCTCACACGAAGAAGAAGATGAATCTAGACTCTTTTATAGTCTAGATTCATTTACAACAAATATATGCGCCTGTTAATAGCCTCGGCCCAAACAGAAAATAATAATGGCCCATTTGGCCTAACTCACCAAGCTAGTCATAAGTTTGGTGGGCTTGGGTCTCGGCCCACAAACAAAATCAGTCTCAATATTCGACAGTATTTTTCACAAATTACAAAATAGACTCTGATTCGGTTCATTCACAACAACTTTGTATAGCTTTCTAAAATAGAGATTTGTGTTACATAAAAGAAACAAACTTGTAATGGAATTAATATGTAATGTGAATTTCATGTCGAGAGAAACTGAATTACATAAAACAACAAATCCTAAGTGAATCTGTCTACAAGATTAACTTAAAAAACCTAAATTAACAAAAATCAGTAGACCCACAAAATAAAAACATAAACTTGAAATCCTAATCAGGCTTTCGGTCACTCTGCTTCACTCTTGTTGTTGTTCATAGACAGGTTGGCGACAAAGAGGGCAAAAGTTATTAAATCGATTCAGCCACTCAACCAAACAATCTTCATGAAACAGATGAGAACAGTTAGGCATTTGGCATAATGGACGACTAACCTCCTCCAATCCAAACACCAAAAGATTCTCAAGACAAATTGAACACGTCTCCGATTTTTCTTCTTCTTCGTTCTGTTTCTCGAAATCTATTGTCGATGATAGAGAAGAACAACAAGGCACAATATTGTATATTTTCTGTGTCAATTTGACAGAGACCACCATGGTTAAGTGAATGTCGAAACTCTGACTTCTTCTCTGTTCTTGGGCTTCTTAGAGATTTGTTCAGACAAGGCATGATCGTGAAGTTTGTTTTGAAGAACTTCATACACATAGTTTGGTTCAAAGTTTTGGAATTTGAGAGAGATGAGTTAGTTGGGATGAAAAGAATAATCCGAGTATGTTCCAAAATACTTGACATCGTCATGATCGTTTTCGTGAATGAGAAATTCTTCAAATTCTCTGAGAGTAAAGATTGTTACTTTGCTTAACAATTCGGATGGTGAAGTTTCAGGCCAAGCTAGTACTTGAACATCGACATCAACTGGTTTCGTTTCCATTGTGGTAATGAAAAGCCAACAAATATCACAGTGAACCAAAGAGAGAACTAAGGTGAAAAATAATGTTGAGTGTGTTGAGTGTTGAGTGTATTTATTTAGACTGTAATTATTGATAAAACGTCAGATTTCCTTTTCTTTCTTTGTTTCCATTTTTCTATTTCCTTTTTTTTTTACTCGTTGGAAGATATTTTCAACGTTCGAAAAATTAGTGTTGTGTTTTTATAGATTGTAATAAAGTTGTATTTAATCATAGTTAACACTTAACATCCATATTAAAGTTTGAAATGTGGTGAATTAAATAGGTAATCGTAATAGTTGGTGTTAGGCCTGATCTTTTGGATTTTGGTTTGGGTTTGGTTTACGTTTCTTTAGGTTCGAATTTTTAGTATAGTAATTTAGGATCTATTCCGATATTTTTATTTTTTGGGTTCAATTTAGTTTGGATATAAATAAAATTCAGGGTATATATATAATATTTATTAGACGGTTTACAATATCGGTTTACAGTATCGGTTTATTGATTTCATATTCTGTTCAGCTAGTTAGTTTCTATTCCTATTTTTACTCTGTTTGTTAGCCTTTGATCGATTCTTTTGGCCTTGTAATTAGTATTTATACTTTGTTGAACATCAATGGAAAATACACACAAATTCAGCTTCTGATTTTCTTCATGGTATCAGAGCCTGAGACAAATACAAAATTGATTGATTGATTTTTCTTTTCCCACATAAATGTCGAACGTAAATGCACCTGCAGCACCAGCTGCAACGACTGAAGTGAGGCGAACAATCTCACCGTATGACTTGTCTTCTGCAGACAATCCTCGCGCGGTGATTTCTCATCCATTGCTCAAAGGTAACAACTATGATGAGTGGGCTAATGGGTTGAACACCGCATTGATTTCTCGCAAAAAGTTTGGGTTCCTTGACTGAACGATAGCTAAACCATCTGAAGATTCCGCTGATTATGAAGATTGAAAGAAAATTCAGGCTCTTCTTGTTTCCTGGATCCGGATGACGATTGATCCGGGAATGCGTACGACGATCTCACATAGAGATGTTGCTCAGGACCTCTGGAATTACCTCAAAAATCAATTCTCGGTGTTGAGTGGATCGCGTCTGTAGCAACTCAAAGCCAAACTTGCTTGTTGCAAGCAAAGAGGACTGGCTATTGAGTCATACTTTGGCAAACTTAATTGGATCTGGGACAGTCTCGCTTCACATCGTCCTCTGCGGACATGTAGCTGTGGAAATTGTTCCTATGACTTGACTTCACTTCAAGAGGCAGATCGTGAGGAGGATAAAACTCATCAATTCCTTTTTGGCCTGGATGATCAATACAGATCTATTCGATCGTCAATCTGCTCTCGTGTGCCAATAGCTCCGCTTGAGGAGGTCTATAATATGATCCGCCATGAGGAGGATCTTGGTGTCGTTGAACAACCTCCACAAGAAGTGACAGCATTTGCAGCCAATTACAAGCCACGACAAGATATGAAGGAGAATCGATCACCATGTGCTCATTGCAATCGTACCGGCCACACAACCGACATGTGCTTTGCTGTCATTGAATACCCGGAATGGTGGGGTGATCGACTAAAACTCAAAACTTTGAACGGCAAAGGCAAGGCTCCAGCTGTTCGAGGACGTGGCCAGCAACAAAAGCAATATGCGAATCAGGTATAAGTTCCACACATTGAGCAACAAATGGAAATTGCAAACATTGCTATTACAGACAATGATAAACGAGGTGTAACTTTGAGTGATGAACAATGGGTCCTACTTAAGAAGATATTGAACAAAGAACCCTGCACATCTGCAGAAAAACTCTCAGGTAACACTCAAAACCCTCCTTGGATATTAGATTCTGGAGCTTCACATCATCTCACTGGACGTTTTGAGATTTTGTCAAACGTGAGAGATATGTCTCCAGTCTTAATAATAATGGCAGATGGTAGGGAAACAGTGTTAGTTAAAGAAGGTTCTGTGAGGATTGGAAAACATTTGGTATTGAACTCGGTTTATTATGTTGAAGATCTCAAGTCTGAATTGATATATGTTACTCAACTAATGGATGATAATGATTGTATCTTTCAAGCTGCTAATAAGTATCTTGTGATACAGGACCGCAGTTCCAAGATGATGATTGGAGCTGGTAAGAGAGTAGGAGGCACTTTTCGTTATCAATGTTTGGACAAAGTTGAGGCAATGTCAACAAGAGCAGAGAATGGTTGGGATTTGTGGCATTGTCGCCTCGGACATCCTTCATCGATGAAAGCAATTTCTTTGATCCGAATATTTCAGTTTCTGTTTCCAATAAAGCGTGTGATATTTGTCTCCACGCTAAGCAAACTCGTGATTGTTTTCCAATTAGCAGTAATAAAAGTTCAGCAGTTTTCGAATTGATACATGTTGATGTGTGGGGACCTTATCGGACTCCATCACATTGTGGTGCCAAGTATTTCTTAACTATAGTCGATGACTACTCACGGAGTGTCTGGTTGTATCTGTTACACGATAAAGCTCAAACATCATTGCATCTGAAAAACTATATTGATGTGGTTGAAAGACAACATAAGCAACAAATCTTAACAATTCGAACAGACAATGGAACCGAATTCATGTCAATGTCTCCCTACTTTGCTCAGCTAGGCATTAAACATGAAACTTCGTGTGTCGGAACGCCACAACAGAATGGACGTGTTGAACGTAAACATAGTCACATTCTCAACATGGCTCGTGCCTTAATGTTCCAAGCTCATCTCCCTGTGGAATTTTGGGGTGAATGTGTTCTTACTGCCTGCTATTTGATAAACAAAACACCAAGTCCGGTGATCAACAATCAATCTCCTTATGAACGTCTCTTTAAGAAGCCCCCGTCTTACACCAACATCAGAGTTTTTGGGTGCTTAGCTTATGCACATAATCAACAAACTCGTGGTGATAAATTTGCAACAAGAAGTCGTAGATATGTGTTTGTAGGATACCCATTTGGTAAAAAGGGATGGCGCCTGTATGATCTCGAAAAATCAGAGTTCATAATCACGAGAGATGTAACTTTCTGTGAAACTCGTTTTCCTTTTGCAGAAGAAGTAACGCAGTCGATTGGAGAAGACAACTTGTTGTGGGCTCCAATTGGTCCGCACATTGAAGAAGAAAAATAAAGGCTTGGGCCTTCTGTAATGATTAATGAATCTGGCCATTTATCTTCTACTGGGCCGCAAGAATTAGAACCAAGCCCACAAGACTACACAGAAGCCACACTCGACACTTCTTCGTCCCATGCTTCTTCGCCGCAATCCCCAACTTCATCTCCGGCCAATCCTTCGCCAATTGAACCACAGGTCGAGCTTGGTCGAGGTCAACGCCGGAAAATTCCTTCGGTATTATTAAAGAATTTTGTTGTTCAAAAACGAAAAGCGAACACAAATATGGTGGAAATTAGCTGTGAAAAATCTAGAACGGGAAAGCAGTTCTATCCCATTGTGGAAGAAACAGTGAAGTTTTCAGAAATTGTCTTCGGTTCTTCTAGCTTATGGCTTTACACAGTCCAGGTCCAATTATTCATTATTTACTCTAGCAAAACATGGTGAACGAATACATATTCTGGTTTATGTGGATGATTTAATACTAACTGGAAGCTGTTCTGTTTCAACACAAAAATTCAAGGAATATTTGTAATCATGTTTTCATATGAAAGACCTAGGTTCATTGAAGTATTTTTTGGGAATTGAGGTAGCAAGAAGCAAAGAAGGCATGTATTTTTGTCAGAGGAAATATTCCACAGACATAATCACCAATACCAATATGCTGACAGCCTGGCCTTCTGCATTTCCGTTAGAGCAGAATAATAAGTTGGCATTGTCAACGTCTCCACTTCTATCTGATCCACGTTCATACCGACGACTACTAGGCAAGTTCATTTACTTGCTTGTGATCAGACCTGATTTGGCCTATTCTGTTCATATTCTATCTCAGTTTATGAGTGCACCACGAGAAGAACATTGGGCAGCTGCGTTGCGGCTAGTACGTTATCTAAAGACTGATCCAGGTCAAGGGATTCTGTTGCATTCAAATAGGTCGCTGCACATCAAAGGGTGGTGTGATTCGGACTGGACAACGTGTCCTTTAACTCGCAAGTCAGTCACCGGTTATATTGTGCAGATTGGTGATTCTCCGGTTGCTTGGAAAACCAAGAAGCAGAGCACAATCAGTCGATCATCATCAGAGGCAGAATATCGTTCGATTGCTCACTTGACACAGGAATTGTTATGGCGAAAAGGCTTGTTAAAGACGCTAGGAGTTCCACATGATCGTCCGATGGAATTATTCTGTGATAATCAATCTGCTATTTACATAGCAACAAATCCGGTTTTTCATGAAAGAACCAAACATGTTGAGTTGGATTTGCATTTTGTAAGAGATGCAGTTAAAGCCAAGACAATAACACTGAAGCATGTCTCCACAACACATCAAATGGCAGATATCTTAACCAAACCATTGGGCAAAGATGGTTATTCAAGTTTCAGGTCCAAGTTAGGCATACAAAATCTGTATGCTCCAACTTGAGGGGGGGATATTAGACGGTTTACAGTATCGGTTTATTGATTTCATATTTTGTTCAGCTAGTTAGTTTCTATTCCTATTTTTACTCTGTTTGTTAGTCTTTGATCGATTCTTTTGGCCTTGTAATTAGTATTTATACTTTGTTGAACATCATTGGAAAATACACACAGATTCAGCTTCTGATTTTCTTCAATATTAAATATATATATATATATATATATATATAAAATTTTATATGACAAACTTTTTGATTGTTCAAGTATTTATATAAAAATTTAAATATAGTAAAAAATTAATAGAAATAAGTTTGCAAGGTCAAAATTTAACAAAGTAACCAATTAGTTTTTATTCGATTTTGGATTTGGTATTCCAGATATATATATATATGACTTATTTTAGTATTTCATTGGATTTGATTTTTTTTTTAAGTTGGTTACGGTTTGGACTTCGGATATCAAGTTTTGTGTCTCATGCAAGTTTGGTGTATTTTGAAATAATGCAAAACATTTGTGTAGTTTTTGGGTAAAAATAATAGAGGTTGTGTATTTTATATCTTTATGTTTTATATTATAAGATTATCAACTCTTTAAATTACAAAATCACTATGAAACTCTCATGCATTTGAAGAATTTGATTTCCAATTAAAGTGAATATCATAAGCTTAAATATAAAAAAACTGATCTTTGAATTGAAGGAGCAAAGCAATGAAGGGCCCTACAGATTGGAAATCTCTTGATGACGTGGATACTCTAGGAGGACGCCACGTGTACATAATATCCCTTACTTATCATCTTCAAAATCTCAATCAATCAACTTTACTCTCTCTCTCTCTCGTTCTAAATTGTTGTCACTAAAGTCTTGAGAAAGCATGAATCTTTTTACTCAGAAATCTTAAAGAAAGATGTCGAACATATCAAAGATCTGATTTTTGAAGACATGAGAGAAATGGCGGCGAGCTCTGGGGTTTTATCGTCCGGGATGTTCAGAAGTTACCTCCGGCCAATGAAGACAGAGCTGAGATCAATTGTACAGTCGAGAGTGAAATGTCAGTTGTCATCTGTAAAACCTGCAATGTATTCATCGAAACTCTCCACAGATATTCCTCTACACGAGTCTCCTCAGGTCCTTCTTCTTCTTCTTCTTCTCTCTATAATACTCTAATACTCTTCATTGTATGTATGTATCGATGATTGTTTTGGTGGGTTTGAAGAAGAATTTTGTTGAATTTTCAGGCGTTGTTCGATGAGTATTTGGAAGATAAGTCGAGACTATTTGATGCAATGTTCCCAGATAAACCCAGAAGTCGTAAGCTTAATGAGGTACTATTGAGTTTTGAGTTAATAGCTTGTAGAGGAAATTATGTTATCGAAATGGGCATTTGGTCTAGTGGTATGATTCTCGCTTAGGGTGCGAGAGGTCCCGAGTTCAATTCTCGGAATGCCCCAATTCTTTTTTTGATTTGGATGAATCTAATATTATGCAGGAAGAATGGAGAATTCATATGTTACCTATAAACTTCTTATTCCTCACTGTGTGGCCTGTGGTGGATATGAGATTAAGATGCAAAATTAACGGTCAGGATTATCCAACAGATGTACCTTTGGATATAACAAAAGTTCTTGAGCTCAACATGGTAAATAAACACACATTAGAAACTGCTATTACATAGATTTTATTCAATCCTGTTTGTAACAAAGTCTTAGCTACATTTTTGAATTATCGTTTTGGTTCAGATGAGATGGAAGCTTCAAGGGCTTGACCGAGTAATGGAACCATCTGATTTTAGTTTGGAAGTTAAAGGAGCATTGTATCCAGACCGAAGAGGAAAACAGACAAGACTCAAAGGTCAATTAGAGATGAACATAAGCTTTGTACTTCCTCCTGTTCTTGAGTTGGTACCTGAAGATGTTCGAAGAAACTTGGCTAATGCGGTAAGAACTTGTTACATACATACAAACCTGAATTTGAATGTTACTTTTGAACTCAACTAAGATGCTATGTGTCTGGATTCATCGTTGATCCTTTTCAGGTTTTGACCGGTTTAGTGGAGAATATGAAGCATAAGGTTAATGGAAGCTTGCTTGCCGATTATAACAGATTCAAGAACGAGAGAAAATTACACAAGTAATCAAGTAAACACGGTCAATGTTTGACCATGTATAGTTCTCAATCCAACACGAACGATCCTTTATAACAGTAAGAAGCACACGAATTACTTGTTTAATTAACATAATCAAGTTGAAAGATTCATCTATAGTCTTTGGCATTCTGTTTTATAATAGGCCTGACCAAAATATCCGGAACCGAAAACCTGAACTAAAACTGATCCGAATTATTGGGTATTGGGTAGTACTCTGAACCGAGAAAAATGTCCGACGGATCCTCTTTGTTTATACTCGTGGATATCGGGTAATACCCAAAACCGAATCGATATTCGAATGGATATCCAATTGACCCGAATACATGTAAACATATATGAGATTTTAGGGTAATTTTTTGAAATTTTTTAGAACATTCGAGTATTTTTTAGATAAATAATTATATTTTTGGTGTGAAATACTCGAATATAGAATAAAATCATAAAAATTTGCTTAATATTTATACTATACCCAAACAAAAACCGGAACTGAACTGAATTATATTTAGTTCCTAACTGGATACAGAAAATTGGACCCAACCGATTCGAAACAAAGCAAATCAAACCAAATCTAAACCAAAATATATGCGGTTCTTAAATGGGTATAAAAGTTTCATACCAGACCCAGATCCAAATCTAAACCATGTCTAGGCTTAAGGTTGTCTTTTGCATTTTTTGGTTTGGGCTCAAATTGGTTAAACCAGACTGGATCTGGTTTAAGGTTTGATTGAAGTCTCTGCACGAGCAAGCTTTTGGTTTGATCGAAGTCTCTGCCTGGTACCGAAGCTTTGTATGTTGTCGTGTCGATCTCATCTACGACCACGAATGCGTGTAAAAATAAGTAAGCAATAGTACAGATTCCAAGACTAAGATGACGTGTAGTGTCTTCATATAGTGCGACGTGGACGTAAATAACCAAAAACAACCGATATTACAAAAGCTCAACCGTCACGTTTGAACTCTCTCTGTCTCTTTCTTAGTCAGTCTTTCACAAAAGTCTTGATATATAGAGAGAAACTTAGACGCAATCTTTGGTATAATAGAGAGAAAGATTTGGGAAAGATCAAAGATTCAAATACTGGTGAAATGGCAGTGAGATCTGCGGTTTTTTCGTCCCCGGCGATGGTAGGAAGTTACAAGCCGGTGAGATCAATACGGTCGAGAGTAAAGTGTCAGTTCTCACCTGTTAAACCTTCAAAGTATTCATCTAAAATAGCTACAGATATAGCTCTCCCTGAATCTCCTCAGGTCTCTTTCTTATCATCATATAATGGTCTATATATATACACACACATGAATGTATTAATATTGTACCTCTTATAGGCGTTGTTCGATGAGTATTTGGAGGACAAACCGAGGGTTTTTCAAGCAATATTCCCAGATTATCCTAAAAGCCATAGGCTTAACGAGGTACTTGCTATTTTATGTTTACCGGCGATTCTCAAATCTCCAAGGCATGGCCGGCTTATGTAGCCAAATTCCTACGTAATGTATGCAGTGAGATTTGATGGCCCTGAGCTAAAGCACAGCATCCGCTTTAGGCACCAAAATATATAAACACTTTTAGGGGCATCATTTTTGAAGTTTTATTGTAGGGTAGTGGTAACATATTGCTGTTTTACTTTGAGGAAATTAATTCAAATCCTTCAAAATTTTGTTTCATTTTATAATAATTTTTTTTGCTTTAGGGATAAAAACTATTTGGGCCGGTCCTGGTCCAAATCCCGCAAATCCACTTGCTTTTAGTGGATTGAGTTTTTTATTTATTTGATTGTTTTAATTGAGTTGGAAATTTCATTAGGAAGAACATTTCGAGTTATTTGACCATCGACTTTGAAGTTGTGATGATCAATGAATAGTGACCAATAATTGATTTGTGCAGGAAGAGTGGAGAGTTCAAATGTTACCAATAAAGTTTCTCTTCCTCACTGCATGGCCAGTGGTGGTGATGAGGATTAGATGCAAATCCAACGGTCAGGATTACCCTTCGGGTATACCTCTAGACGCAACCAAAGTTCTTGAGCTCAACATGGTAATATCACCACATGAATCTCAAAAGTTTACAAGTCAGATTACTGTTTATATAACCTTCTGATTCTGGTATTCCAGACAAAATGGGAGCTTCAAGGGCTTGACAGAGTAATGAAACCCTCTGATTTCACTCTTGGAGTCAAAGGCGCATTGTATCCGGACCGAAGAGGGAGACATACAAGGCTTAAAGGGCGACTAGAAATGAGCATTAGCTTCGTGCTTCCTTCAGTACTTGCGCTCGTACCCGAAGATGTTAGGAGAAACATGGCCAATGCGGTTACAAACTGTTCCATATTTGCGTTTGCAACCCCAGTATGCTTTGATCCAGGTCTATATATATGATCCATGGATTTGATTCGCCCTTTGCAGATTTTGACTGGTTTGGTTGAGAGCATGGAGCATAAGGTTATGGAGAGCTTGCTGGCTGATTATAGCAAATTCAAATATGAAAGGAAAACACACAACTAGTTGTAATCTCAGTGTATGAACAATGTATAGTTCCAAATCCGATTTATGAACAATCCATGCAATATATAAGCCTCGATTCTTTACTTGATGTAGTCAATTTAAGAACACAAATTTGACAGACATAAAACTTTTCACACAGAAACAAGAAAGAGGATAAATCAAAGTTTCACAAATGAACACAACAGTTGTTTTTCGATCTGGTCGGATTTAGTTACAGAGATTTACTTGGTGAGTTTGAAGTACAAGATGAGGATAATGGCAGCGATCAAAGCAGTGATAATGAATCCAATGGTCCATTTGTTCTTGTTCATCCTCCTCGTCATGCCTGTCAAGATCTTCTTGCTCTTTCCAACGTTATCGTCTACTCCTTGAAGCTGTTTACAGAGTTCTCAACATTGATGAAACCGATACCAATCACATAGTATAGTTGATAAACCTGGAGTAAGACTGTAAGAGAGTGTCGCAGAGAGGAAATACCGTGTCATGGGCGCGTAGGAGAGATTGTCTCTGACTGTGCAAGTCTTGGAGGATTGAAACGCCAATGTCCTCAGTCTCCATCATTGTTCTACGACTGTCCTTGACTCTGTCTGTAGTTCGGCCCAAACGCTCAGTTGACATCATCAATCTTGACCTTTGATCAGCTGAAGTCTGACCTCAACGGCATATCAGTAATAAGCAATCAAAGTTGTGTTCTAGTATTGAAGATCAATATGAGATTAGACTGAACAATAGCACATAAATCCTTTACATACCGTCTTTGTGTCAGCCATACCAGCTTCCAGTAACTCATCTCGAGCAGCAGCATTCAGGTTTCCAGATGTGATTCTCTTTAGTTCAGTTTTGAAATTGTTTAGATCAGACTTGAATTCTCTTAATTTGACAAGAAGGCTGGACTTGATGTTTGGTGGAAGGCTCCTTGCCTCAAGGTCCATTTTCCTAATCTGGTTGAAAACAAAATATGAAAAAACAGACACCATGATCAAAATGCAGATGGAAATTAGAGAAACTCCTAAATTCCATTCAAGTAAAGTTCATCACATACCAGTGCTTCTGCATTGTCGAGCCCAGATTTGATTTCAGACAGCTTCTGCTTCTTCTGTTCTGCATATTCGTAAGATATCATCATTCATCTTAAGCTATTTAATCGACGGCAAAACATATTAACCAAGGGAATTAAAAAAAAACAATGATGATGATCAAAAACTACTTATCACAAGCTGTCTCTATTTTCAGCCACACGAAGCACATTATAATGACCTTACAACAATGGAAGGAGACAATAGGTTTGAAGGAATAAAGGATCTAAAACAAACAGTACTCTGCTTCAAACACAAACCTAAGTGTCACCAATTCGCTCATTCTTACATTCACAAGCTAAACCAGTACGCTGATAGAAATCAATCTTTTCCTTTTTCTACATTTATCCAAAGAAGCAAAGGCAACAAAGCCTGTGAAGAGAAAATGTCATGCCTTAACAAACATTCTAGATGATCAATTTACCTCCATCAAGTGCAACAACTGAGGTACACTTTTTTGAAAGATTAGCCGAGAGCTCACAATATTGGCGCTCGTATCCGTTAAAAACCTCACTCATTGTTCCAAATGATTACCACAACGAACTCTGCAGAATCAGCAATAAAAAAGTAATGATGAAACCCCATGGATATGTATAACACAGATGAGCAAAAACATACAAATCTCAGTCCTTCGGCAAACCCAAAGTACACGTGATTGAATATAAGATATCATTATCTCAAATTACATTTATCAGAAACTTCGAGAGTAAGTTCAACAGCCCATTCTACCAACAAAAAAAGAAAAAAAAAACTCAACAGCACAAAATCAGGAACAAAATCATCAACAAGACTACGTTATTGAAATTCTTCTGCGATCTAAAGAGAAAACTGTTATGGATGATTGATGCCTAAAATAATCCAAAACCCCTAACATATCGTAAATTCCGAATTAGATCACGATACAGGAAAAAACACATTTCAACACGAGGTTTAGGTGAAAAGAAGAAAAAGTAGCTAAAAAGTGACGAATAACTGACGATACTTCTCCATAATCGAAATAGAATGAAAGAGTTCACCGGAGCAGAAGACAACTCAAGCACAGAATTTAGGATCGAAACTAGAAAGCAAACTTCACAATCAGAAAAGAAAGATTAGGCGAGAATTAGACGAAAGCAAATTGATACCTGAGATACGACCGTGGAAGGAGAAGTACGTCAGAGTCGGAAAATCGATCGGAAGAGATCCGGCGAAGAAAATTGTGGAAGACGGCGAAGAATTGATTTGATGATATGCGTGTTATTCGACGACGGTTGAGTAATTATATCCTACATCTACAAAGACTTTTCTTTGGTACACCATCTTTGGTTTATCAATTTTTCAAATTATTGTCTTCTACAAACCGGTTTACTCCTACCAAATTCCAAACCGCCTCAAAATATACTTTGAATTAAACCCATAATTTCAACGTGACATTTTGTTAAAAATAGAAACCTCAAAAGCTTTAAACTCCATAGTATTATAATCCCCTGCCCATATTAAAACAATAAGCTATACTACAAAAAAAATTTCGATATTGTTGAATATCATCTTTCTTCTGTATAAAACAAATTTTTCTCTAATTCACCACCGTCTCAGGCATCATTTTCCGGTTCCGGAGAATCCTCAGGCTTTGCATTTCGTCTCTGAAACTGATCGAGCTCTTCTTGAGGGAAAACTTCAGATTGCATAGAAGGAGAAATCTTCTTTACGTGAAGCCATGTAAGTTGCCAGAAACTGTCACTTCCGATATCATCACCTGGTAATAAAACTCCAGTCGTCTTCATTACCAGCAATGTGTTCTTCAGCAGTTCCGGTATGAGTTCGTGGATCTTTTCGCTGCGTTTTCCTCTGAATTTGGTTGACATGTAAGTCTCCAGACGGTCCAAGACACCAAGCCAGAGTCTGCAGAATGATGGTTGCTGTGAGATGTCTTGAAGAGACTGTAAAAATCCTTTTGTCATGAGCTTTGTGGCAAGAACAAGTGTTTCTTCAACTGTTTTCTTAAAATTCTTCTTTGAATTCTCGATTGAAAAAGCGAGCAATTCATCTAGCAGTGGGAAGATTGCAGAATCAAAGCATTGGAACCATAGAGGTTGTGGTAACATGATCCCATCTGCACCAGCTATAGATCTGTGCAACATTAAAATGGCATGGTTTCTCACTTGGTCACGTTGATCAAGACAAACTCTTTTGAGGTTGTTCACAAGTCTGAGCCACATTTCTCCAATGTCTTGGCTTAGTTTCATCATAGCTTCATCTTCTCCAACAGAGCTTTTAGCCTCTTGAGACCATCTTGCAAGACAAAACACAGAGTTTGACATGATGTCGATTGCTGAAATAGACCGCTCGATTTCGCCAACTCTGGATTCAGCAAACTGCCTAGCTGCATCCAAACAAAGAATGTAGTTTGATGGTAACAAGTGAGCACCTTCTGACATTATAAATCGGAGGGCTTCAAATCCAGCATCGGAAGCTTCTGGATGCCGAGCTGTGATTGATAGCAGAGATATGATCGTTCGCCAACCCATATGAGATCTAACGTGAGATGCATTTGCTTTTACAAGACGGGCCACTTCTTGTGTAATGGGTTCACAATATGCATCAGCCACTCTTGCATCAAGCTTGAGAACTAGTTGAAGTGACTTCAGAAGTTCATCTGTTAGGTTTTCCTTGTAAGGTAATAATCGCTGGCAAATCTTCAAGACACCAAAAACAGCTTTTTCAACAAGCGGGCATGGTGTTGATGTTGATTGAACTATACCTGAGATATGCTCATAAACAGTTTGCCAGATCAGTAAGATTCTGTCTCGGTTGTTCAGAGTTACTGCAATCAGAAGCTCCAGGCAAAAGACTGCACTAACTTCATCTTTCTCGGCTGCTTTTATTAGAAAGTTAACAAGCTGCTGCAGAGACTCAGCTTGGAGAAACTTGCTGTCTGAGAATATGCTATCAATGTGACAACCTTTCACTATCCCACGAGCGTTTTTATATGCTGCCAGTTCTTCCTCAGTTGGTAACGGCTTTGTCTCCTCCATATCAAAAGACAGAAGCATGCTAAACCTACCAATAAAGCTAGATGATTTCCGAGGTGTTGCTGAGGATTGTGCCTGTGATACTACTGACACAGGATTTCCAGAAGGTTTTTCTTGCTCCAAGTTACTAGTTGACGGCTCTGGGTCATCTGCTGCATCACTAGCTATATGAGCTGGTAAAATCTGGAGTTTCTGAAGGCTCAAGACGCATTCTAGTATATTTTTCCAGCCCGTACTGATATAATCACCATATTTATTTGCAATCAAGAAAACAGCTTCAGTAGCCATTCTAGCTCTGGCATCTTCTCCTAGAGCAAGAACAGCTTCATCAGCAGATAATGGGACAAAGAAGGGTGTGAATTTGCAGAGAGACACGACCAGATCATCCAAAACACTATTCAAATGATAAAATGCTGAAAGTTTTGCAATGGCCAAGAACCCATCAACACATCTCTGCAGGACATCGTCTTGCTCTGCTTGCTCAAAGACAACCGATGTAGCTGCAATAGTTGGACCAGACACGATATAAAACATGTCCCGGTCAAGATGGGATGCAGTGTCACATAAAATATAGGGACTGGTTTCTTTGGATTTGTAAATCACACTAATCCAACGACTGGCTGTCATCATCTGGAAGCCAGTTCCCTGATCTGGGATCATCTGAATCTCACTGTCGCAGATTGAATGATAAAGCTCAGATAGGTACTCCCTAGGAAGGTCAGCACCTCCATTAATGCACCTATTGTTACGGATGAAATCTTCTTCAGTCATCTTTTTCTTCACCTGCGTGTTATGGTGATCTGTGTTCAGCAAAATAATCGAGTAAGATAATAAGAGGGCAGCATCTTTATCAATCAGTATCTGTGGTGACTGCTCGTAGTATCTCTCAGAAAACGCCTCCAGAACCCTCTGTATCTTCTGTGACTCGCCAGGCAATCTAAAGGTCCCCACAAAAAGACGCAGGGCAGTATCAAGATTCATATTCTCAAAGTCGAAAGTCTTGGCAAACTCATGAAGCACCTGAACACAGAACTGGTCATGATTTCCCAGGAAATCTCCTATAAGATTCTTATCTAATCCACATGTATACCTGAAAAAACATGCCACACTCTTTGGATCAAGTTCCTCGGGCAACAAATGCATCCCTTGGAGATACTGTAAGCCCTTTTTAGGATCACGGTTAAAATGATCAGCCCCAAGCATCAACTTTTTCTTAATGTGTTTTGCCTTACGAACAAAAGGAGCCCAAAAGGTAGGATCTCCGTAATTCTCACATCTAGCTGTCCAGAATTCCTCATATCCTTCTTCATGTGTAGGAACATCTGAAGCCGGCAATTCCTCACCCACCCTATAAGCCATTCCCTGAACCATAGAAATTAATCCATCCAATGCAAGGATATGCATAGCAGATAAAGGCCCATTTACTGGGAAGGCACTCTTTGATAGCAGGTTTGAAACATCTTCAAACACATTACTGCACGTTATATCACAATCAAAATTTGCAAACACCTCAGCCATGAAAGTATGTTGTCTGCAAAGATCAACCAGTGCCTCCATAGCAACCTCCTGCTGCTGATAAGAAGAGCCGTGTTTGCTCTGTGCAATCCTCAGGAGTACACATGAAAAAAAAGCTTCAAGCTGTACCTTAAGCTCAATACGGAGATTCAAGTACAGATTTAGAACGATGCTGCAAACTGTAGAAAGTATCAGAGGGCTCATGGAGACACCAAACTGCATCAAGTTGCAGAATAACTCATCCTGAATCAAAGTCAACAGCTTTGGGTGCTCACGGAATGAAGATCCTCCAAGTTCAATAGCGGAGTTAATTAAACCCAGAGCGAAAAGAGGAACATCTTCATCAAACGCAATAGGATTGGATCTGGAATTGACTTCAGCATTTTCTCCAACATTCAACAGGGTACACAAGAAATGAAAGATCTCCACCATGCATGAAATACCAAAAGGCGCCATCATTGCATTTTCACCATTTGCAGCAACATTCAAGTCACCGGTGACCTCTGTTTTCTTTTCATCATTTTTAAGTTCGGTTTCTGGAATAACCATCTCAGAACTTGTGGACTCTTTTTCAATACCGAGAGTATCAGACACACTAGAAATATCTCCATTTTCAACTTTGTGTTCTCCAGAATTCTGATCCCAGTCCACTGTTCCTACCTAGACAGGAAGAGTACCGTTAGAAATTTGTGGAACAATAAACTATTGACGAGATGGACAATACAATCAATCTTAAAAGTTTAAAAGTTAGTCATCGGCATAAGTTTCTAAAATGAGCAATCTCCTATCAACGAACATGCTTAGCAGATAAAACATAACATGAGATCATGTTAGACCATCTATCTATAAGGGATAAACAAGTAGAACATATATAAACATACTGGCTTGAAAGGTTGATACGATTTACCTGATCGCCAACATGTAATTCGCTTTCATTAGCCAATGGGCTGATAAAAGGAAGTTGAGAGAAGATACATCTGATCAACTCGTGCATTGTGTGGCGCGCTATACGCTGCAATAATTCACTTTTAGAGCTTGACTGATGAACAACACGTAAACAAGTGTTGACGATGGTGCAGATGTCTTGATTACTCAATCTATTAGAGGCCTTACTTTTTAAGCAAGCCAGCAGAACTTGTAGTATTTTCATCAGAACCACTTCCTCTGAGGCAGGATCAGTTACTTCAAATCGGCAGCTTTTAACAGCATCAACTATGATATGCATTGCCTCTCCCACATTCACGGTATCAAGGGTAAAAATGTCAAGGGTTAAGATCTTGTAGACAGATGACAAAGCAACGCCAGTGATTGGAGCCCCAGTTTCATCAGATAGTATAACATTCAAAAACGGCTGTATGTACAATCTGGGGTCAACATTTTGCCAATCGCTTTGCCATGAAAATATCTGCTTGCGCAATTCTTTCAAAGAATGGATAAGAGAATGCTCCAACTGATCATCATCTGCAATATAGCGTACACCCCACCGTACATTTCTCCTCATCACAGCCAAAACTGCACCAATTTCGGAATTGATCATGGATGCCACAGCACCCTTGGACAGCTTGGAGTGACAACTCTTGAAATCTCCATGGAACGAGTTGCTTCCAGAAGTATGATTTTGATACCCCATACTCGTCCCAGCTTCTTGGTTCAAACACCAAAACACATACGAAGCATGCAGGCTGCAATTGTAAAAACATTCATGCTTAGTAACAAATTGATAGCAACATTGACCAAACAAATTAATGAACACCATTGCCTTATAGACAGAATCAATAGTAAACTTAACATGATTGAAAATTATCCATTAGTTAATTAGAAGAAAGTTTACAGACAAAATCAAATGTAAACTTAACTGAAAATTATACATTAGCTGAATAGAAGAAAGTTCTATTCACAAACACACATTTTCCCTTTTTACTTTCACAAATATGCAGGAGGCTACACTGACAAAATCAGTTACCAAAATATTCACATCACCATAGGACTCAAACTCTTGCAATGAAAGGATTCAGATTCTGATACCCTTTTCTACTTTTCTAGCCACAATCATTTCATTTCGCCAAATTACGATCACCCGGTAACTTTTCCGATCTATGTAATCATAGATTCAGTACTGTTAACACAAAATTCAGATCTAACTGAGCTCGACACAACAAAAAAACCAGAAGAGTATCCAATCAGCAAACACCACGAAACTTGAGAGCTAATCATAGTTTCAAAGAGAGCTTTTGAAAACAGGAAGCATAAAAGTAAGTGGATCGAGACAAGTTCAGTGTACCTAGCTGCAGATCACAACACAGAGATACTGCAAAAATGGCGGAATTTCGCAGGGAGATCGGGATCGGGAAAAGAGATCCAAAATTTATCCCAAAGTGTACTCTTTGAAAGCGAAGAGAGAGGCCAGTAATAGAGAAATGGTGAACGGGAGAAGAAAGCTCTCAGTAGAAGAGACAATATTGAAGAAGGCTCGACAGCCGATTGCTGTAGAGTGAGAGCTTTTCCCAGAAACACTCACCAGATCTTCGTTCCCCAGAATCACCAGACACACATTAAACGTGGATCTTTCCTGCAATTGGGTCTGTGAAGTGTAACGTGGATGACGATCGGAGCAAGCATCGAGAGAGATGATCGAGAGAGGAAGGTTGCAAAAGCTGAAGGCGGAAGCTCTGAGATGGGCCACGATTTGGGCTAAGATTTGTGTATACACATTGGGCCTGTCTACACCAAAGATAAGAGGTTTTTAGACCTCTATAATGAATTATAACTTACCCTGTGTTGATGTGGTGAAAGTTAAAAGTAATTTTTAATCACCCAAATTATTTTATGGTGATTAACAAAAATGCAGTAACTAGGTGCCGATTTTAGGCGGTTTAGAAGGTTTTATAAAAATTTATATTTAGTATGTATTGTATATAAAATAAAAATAATAAATAACTGAAACAAGTGATTTATAGGTAAAAAAGAGTTAAAATTTCGTTTTTAAATTCTATAATAAATAATTTGGTGTTATTTGAAAACAAACTTATCCTTAAATTTTTTTTTTTCAAATTTTATATAAATTAAAATTTAAATTTTTTAAAAATAAAATAGAGCGTCTAAACCGACTAATCACCGCCAAACCCACTAAATTACTCTGCCCGCACAATTATACTAATTTTACTAGCCAGAACGGTTTGACTCTGCTTAGTGTCTAGGCTCACCTAAACCGATTTTTTGAACATTGCAAAAATGATAGTGTTACAATATTATGCTGAAGCAAAAATATTGATTATTAAAATTTTGTAAAAGTTTTCTTTAGCTTTAGGCTCATATATTAATTTCAAACCATGAAAGAGTCCACAATCTAGTTCCTTTAGCAATACATGCGTTTAAAATCTAGTGTAGACAAAAGTTACAAGCTTATTGAGTGTAAATATCAATGATCTTCTATAATGAGATTATATTTTGGAAATAGAGAAGACTTGTGAGCTTTAATTCTGTTGCAGGAATCTCCTATGATCTTCTACGCTCGGGGGCAAACGCATTGGTGTGAGATTTTGTCAAATAAGCAAAATTTAGACATGGAGGTAAAGGTGAGACACACAAGCCTTTTTCAAGAGCTCTCCAAGATCAACTCTTTGCAATGCCAAAACAACTTTAGTTGCTTTCCAAACAAACATTAGGAGACCTTTCGATGTCACGAAAAGGGTACCTGGTTTGTAAGCAGGATACCGGAAACCGTAACCCTTTGCAGTACTTTCTCCTGCATAAGAATGTTCAAAATCTTCTCCATTTGTATCAAAAGGAAAAAGCTCAAACGAAGGTGAATCAATCTTTGCAACAAACACAGCAGATCCATTAGGATAAATTCCATAGTGAGTGCCTTCAAGTATTTTTGTCCCTATAAGAAGTCTCTCACCATCATCTTGAGATTTTTCATAAGAGAGCATCAGTAATAAAAGAGCCTTTCCGGGTTTATCTTCACTACATTTTCCTGGTGGCCAGCCAAAAGTTCCTCCCCACAAGCCTGCATACTCTTGGCCAGCAACCGAGTTCATAATTGGTAACTTATAAAGGGCAAAACGGGTTTCGTCCATGTTTGGCCAACCTTGGTAATAAGACAGCTTTATATTAGAAGCTTTGATACTAAGATCTATGGAATCACCATAGCTAAGAAATCTTTGAAGATTCCCAGGTTTACTAATTTCACTTCTTGAACAATATGTGTTCTTTGAAGAAGTAGACCTCCCTAGAATATGCTTAATGCCATTTCTGAAAAAAGTTTTGAAGTTCTTCCTTTGTGTGCCCTGATTCCCATCGTCTTTGATGTAAAAATCATTGTCAAAACCAAGATGCCTCCACAATTTGCTTATGTCTACTTGATTTGGAATGTTAATGCACTCATCCTCCAGGTTCATCTGATTCCAGTCATCACCAAACTTATGCATTCTAAGGAGCATGGTTCTGCGTTCCAGCAGCGCCAATCCATCATCCTTGGACGTGGGAAATAGCTTTTCACTTGATGAATCAGGCACAGCTATGCCAACAGTGCTTGTCACTATGTCAAGTAAACTTCTTCTATGACTAAAGGATAGATTGGGAAATGGAAATCGAACCTCGTTCTCTCCCAACATCACAGTCTCAATCTCACTGCAAAATTTCTTCTCTCGCATCGGCTCAACCTCGAGGCGAAGCACATTGCAACTCTTCTTGATTCCCATAACGAAACCAGGGTGCAAGCAGCTATTAAGTTTAACATCTTTTCCATGGAGGAAAAACTTAGTGGAGCCATCAAGACCACATACTATCTCAAACACCGGAGACCACATAATTCGAGCTTCCTGGATCCCGGAAGGACCAATCTCTTGTGGAATTATGCGACACCCAACAACAGATAAGAAACCAGGCATCACATAAACCACATTCCCAAGTTCAGGGTTTTGGTGAACCCAAATCCCAACCAGAGGCTTCATCACATCTACAAGGAACCGACAAAGTGCCTTGTATGAATATATCTCGGTTCTCCATTGGACTATTTCAGGTAGAGGAAGGACCTTTACTACTTGACATTGCACAAGCTAGATTGCATCTGAATCCACAATGTCACAGAGACTTTTACAGCACAAGATTAGATTACAAAGGTCTCTTGGAGAAATAAAACGAGCGATGACAGCAATTACATCTTCTGGAAGAGACAAAAGCAAGCATGCACCAAATGATTCATCGTCGTTCCTCATCTATTACAGACTCAGTTGCAACAACAAAAAGTCACTTAAGCTAATACCAGATATTGATTCCGTAAACAAACAGTATCAAGTGAGGGATCAAAAATCAAAATCGGCAGTAAAGTAGTAAAGGTCTTACCAGAGTCAGACTTTGAAGATCAAAACACAACTTTCAGAATCACCAAATGCATCCGTGTATTGGTTTCAATCAGATTCAAAAAATTGAACTTTCCAATTACCCATTAAGAAAGAAAATGAGGCATCACTTCATCAAAAGACAATGTGGAAAATTATGGTTTTGTTTTGAAGATTGAGTTGACTTATAACTCACAAAAGTCTTCTTCGTCTTCTTCATTCAATATTCTATAGAATTCTAAATTGTTAATTGACCACAACGAGCGTGACTGAAGGTAACATTTGGGCCTTCAAATGGATACAATTAGGCCGTTCACATAGCCCATTATGAACAGATATTGTCACATATCTCAATTGTATTTTTTTCTTTCCAACACATTTAGACTTGATTCTTTGAATTTGTAGCTTAAGACGCTTATATATTAGTTCCTTCAGCAATACAAATGTTTAAAATTTAGTAAAGACTATAAACACAAGTTACAAGAACAACGAGAGTAAATGTCAATGATGAGATTATGTTTGGAAACAAAGAAGTCTTGTGTAGATTCAAATCGGTTGCAACAATCTCTTATTATACTGCTCGGTCTGGGAGAAACGCAAGGACAAAATGCAAACATGGAGGTAAAGGGCACATACATATGCCTTTCCTGAAGAGCTCACCAAGGTTAGCTCTTTGTAATGTCAAAACAACTCTAGTTTCTTTCCAAACAAACACGAGAAGACCTTCTGATGTCACAAAAAGGGAACCTGGTTCATAAGTAACATGATACCAGAAATCAGAACCCTTTGCAATACCTTCTCCTACGTAAGAATGTTTAAAATCTTCTCCATTAGTATCAAAAGGGAATAGCTCAAACGAAGGTGAATCAATCTTTACAACAAGCATTGAAGATCCATTACGATGCAACGGATAGTGAGCACTTTCAAGTAACTTCGTCCCTATAAGAAGTATCTCACCATGATCTTGAGATTCTTTGTAAGAGAGCTTCAGTAAGAAAAGAGGCTTTATAGGTTGATCTTCACTACATGCTCCTGCTGACCAACCAAACGTTCTTACCCACAAGCCAGCGTACTCTTGGCTAGAGATGGGCTTTGTAATTGGAAGCTTATAAAGAGCATAATGAGATGGGTTCATTTTCCGCCAACCTTCGGAAAAGGACAGCTTGATATTGGAAGCTTTAAGACTGAAACCTATGGAATCACCATAGCTAAGAAATTTATGGAGATTAAAAAACTCACTTCTCCAATAATATGTGTTCTCAGAACAAGTAAACCTCCTTAGCATTTTCTTAATGCCACATATACTTACTAAAGCTCTTTCTCTGTGTGTCTTGATTCCCATTGTCCTAATTACAAAAATCGCTATTAAAACCAAAATGCTTCCACAATTAGTTTCTGTCTACCTGATTTGGAACTATAGTACACTCATCCTCCAGGTCATGTGATTCTAGTCACCACCAAACTTGTGCATTTTAAGTAGCATGCTTCTGCGTTCCAATAAGGTCATGTTCTTTTCAGGCACTGGTATACCAACAGTGCTTGTCACGTTGTCAAGTAATTGCCTTCTCTGATGAAATAATAGATTGTGAAATGGAAACTGAACTTCCTTATTTTTTAACAACACTCTCACTCTCACTGCACAACTTTTTCTCTTGGTTTGGCTCAACATCAAGTAGAAGCACATTGCAACTCTTCTCGATGTGTGAAACAATACCAGGGTACAAACTATAGCATTTAAGATTAACATCATATCCATGGAGGAAAAACTTGGTTGAGCCATGAAGACCACATACTATCTCAAACACTGGTGACCATTTAAATCGGCCTTCTTGAATTCCTAAAGGACCAATATCTTGTGTAACTATCCGACAACCAACAACGGATAAGAAACCAGGCCTCACATAAACCAAATTCCCAACATCAGGTTTTTTATGAACCCAAATCCCAACCAGATGCTTCACCACATCTACAAGAAACCTACAAAGGGGCTTGTAAGAAGAGATCTCGGTTCGCCAATAGACAATTTCAAGTAAAGGAAGGATCTTTACTGCTTCACATTGTGCAAGTCAGATGTTCTCTGAATCCAAAACGTCACAGAGACTTTTGCAGTACAAGATTAGATTACAAAGGTCTCTTGGAGAAATAAAACGGGCAATAACAGCAAGTACATCTTTTGGAAGAGACACAAATAGAGAAGCACTGAATGATACATCCCTGTTCTTCATCTACTACAAATCAAGTTTGCAACAATATCACTTAATCTAAAAACAATACAATTGATTCTGGCAACTGAGAGAATCAAGTGAGGGATCAAAAATCCAAAATGCAGTAAAGTAGCAAAGGGTCTTACCAGATTCAGAATTTAAAGATAAATATGCAACCTTTGAAATTACCGAAAATATCTAAGTCTTGGTTTTTATTAGATTTCTTTTGAGTAATCAAACTTTGGTTTTGTATCGATTCAATATTTGTCTGAGTTCGTGTCAATTTGGATAGTTGATTGGAGATTCATATTAGAATCAAAAAAGTTTGGATATGGTTAGGTACAGATATTTAGAATGGAAAAACTAACCGTTAAAAAATCAACAAATCTAGTTCCTTGCAATACATATGTCTAAAGATCAATGATCTTCGATAATGAGATTATATTTGGAAACACGGAAGATTTGTGAGCTCTAAATCTGTTGCAGGAGTCTCCTATAATCTTCTACGCTTCGGCGCAAACACATCAGTGAGAGGTTTTGTCAAATCAGCAAAATTTAGACATGTAGGTAAAGGTGAGACACACATGCCTTTCCTCAAGAATTCTCCAAGGTTAACTCTTTATAATGTCAAAACAACACTACTTGCTTTCCAAACAAACATCAGAAGACCTTTCGATGTTGTGAAAAGGGTACCTAGATTGTAAACAGGATAACGGAAGAAACCCTCAATACCTTCTCCTGCGTAAGAATGTTCAAATTCTACTCCATTTGGATCAAAAGGAAAAAGCTCAAACGAAGGCGAATCAATCTTTGCAACAAACGCAGCAAATCCATTAGTATACATTTCATTGCCAGTAGTGCCTTCAAGTATTTTTGTCCCTATAAGACGTCTCTCATCATCATCTTGAGATTCTTCATAAGAGAGCATCAGTAATAAAAGAGGTTTATCTTCTGGTGGCCAGCCATAATCTCCTCTCTCATATTTTCCTGGTGGCCAGCCAAAAGTTCCTGCCCAGAAGCCTGCATACTCTTCACCAGCAACCGGGTTCTTAATTGGTAGCTTATAAAGGGCATAACGGGTTTCGTCCATGTTTGGCCAACCTTGGTAATATGACAGCTTTATATTGGAAGCTTTGAGAGTAAGACCTACGGAATCTCCAAAACTAAGAAATCTTTCGAGATTCTTAGGTTGATTTTGTGCCCACTGATCCCCAGTCTTTTCTGTCAAAATTAAAATAACTCCACAGTTTGCTTATGTCTACTTGATTTGGAATGTTAGTGCAGTCATCATCCAGATTCATCTGATTCCAGTCACCACCAAACTTATGCATTCTAAGAAGCATGGTTCTGCGTTCTAGCAGCGCCAATCCATCATCCTTGGACATGGGAAACAACCTTTCACTTGATGAATCAGGCACAGTTATGCCAACAGAGCTTGTCACTATGTTAAGTAAACTGTTTCTATCGCGAATGAATAGACTGGGCATATGGAAATTGAATCTCGTTCTCTCCCAACATCACAGTCTCAATCTCAGTGCACAACTTCTTCTCTCCCATTTTCTCAACCTCGAGTAGAAGCACATTGCAACTCTTCTTGATTCCCATAACGAAACCAGGGTGCAAACTGTAGCAATTACGATTAACATCTTTTCCATGAAGGAAAAACTTAGCAGAGCCATCAAGACCGCATATTATCTCAAACACCGGTGACCACATAACTCGATCTTCCTGAATCCCATAGGGACCAATCTGTTGTGGAATTATGCGACACCCAACAACAGATAAGTAACCAGGCATCACATAAACAACATTCCCAACTTCAGGGAATTTGTAGACCCAAATCCCAACCAGAGGCTTCACCACATCTACAAGAAACCGACAAAGAGCCTTGTATGAAGATACCTCGGTTCTCCATTGGACTATTTCAGGTAAAGGAAGGACCTTTACTACTTCACATTGTGCAAGCCAGATCTTCTCTGAATGCACAACGTCACAGAGACTTTTGCAGCACAAGATTAAATTACAAAGGTCTCTTGGAGAAACAAAACGAGCGATAAGAGCAAGTACATCTTCTTGAAGAGACAGAAACAGGGAAGCACCAAATGATTCATCGCCGTTCCTCATCTATTACAAACTCAGTTTGCAACACACAAAAAGAAGATCACTTAAGCTAATACTAGATATTGATTCCGTAAGAAAATAGTATTGAGGAATTAGAAATCAAAATAGGCAGTAATCTTACCAGATTCAGACTTTGAAGATCAAAACACACAACTTTTATAATCACCAAAAACAACCGTTCTTTGGTTTCAATCAGATCGCTTTTACGTTAAACACAAAATTCAAGCTTTCCAATTACCCATTAAGAAAGGAAACAAGGCATCGCTTTAATTAGAACTTAGAAGACAATGTGGAAAATTATGGTCTTTATAACTCACAATTCACAAAGATCTTGTTCGTGTTCTTCAGTCAATATTGTATTAAATTAGGGTAGATAGAATCGTTAATTCACCACAACGAGCGCGACCCAAAGTTTCAATTAGGCCTTCAAATGGATACATTTAGGCCATACATGAAGCCCAATATGAACACATATTGTACCATTTTGAGAAACTGGATTTAGTTCTCTTTTGTTATAATTTGGTCAAAATTGTTTAAATTGATGGAATTTTACCCAAGTGAAAAAGTTAACTGCTACTCTACTAGACAATGTATAGCTTCAAGCTAAAACTATACTCAGGTTACAATGGCTGAACCAGAGTTACATTATAGCTGGCGAATGCTTTTTGATCTTAAGATTGAAACTCTTGCACATTGCATTACATAGCCTTTAGAGAGGAAATACTTGTGTGATTTTCTTGTTTTCTTTTAGCTGTTAGTAGCACATAAAGCTACAAAGTATTTAAATGTTGGTTTAGTCTGGTTTAGAACTCCGCACATGTATTTTATCCTCTGGATGTATCATAATTCATAACTCAAAGAGTTTAGCAAACACACCCAATTTTTCTCTTTCCAACACACTTTGACTTTGATTCTTTGAATTTGGTATGCTTTTGATCTAGCTGAAGGCTGATATATTAATTTCCAAACTGTGAAAATGTCCACAAATTTAGTTCCTTTAGCAATACAAATGTTCAGTAAAGACTAGTCCTGGGCATTCGGTTCTTCGGTTCTTTCGGTTTTTGATTCTTTCGGTTCTAAAACTATGGTAACCAATGGTTACTTATTAAATTTTGGTTCGATTTCGTTTTGGTTCTGGTTCTTTTGGTTCTAGAAATGTGGTAACCAATGGGTACGTGTTAAATTTCGGTTCGGTTTCAGTTCGGTTCCGGTTCTGAAAAGTGGGACCGAATGAGTTTCAAAATAATATTAGTTCAGTTCCGAATGGTTACTTTTTCAGAAAAGTAACCAAAAGTAACCATATGCCCAAAAATAATATGATTAGTTGTAACCAAAAATAACCAAAGTATATTAGTACTAACTAATTTTGGTTTCTATTTGGTAACTTTTGGTTCTCGGAACCGAATCTAACCGAGAACTGAAGTTACCTAAAATTTGGAACCGAACAGTTCTTTTTAAAAATCAAAACCGAACCGAGAACCAAAGTAACCTAAAAGTTGGAACCGAACGATTCTTTTCTTGGTATCGAAACCGGACCGAACCAAAGTCGGTTCGGTACGGTTTTTCGGTTCCGGTTATAATGTTCATGCCTAGTAAAGACTATTAACACAAGTTAGAAGCATACTGAGTGTAGATTTCAATAATCATCGATAATGAGATTTTATCTGGAAACAGAGAAGTTTTGTGAGCTTCAAATTTGTTACAGCAATCTCCAATTATATTCCTCGCTCAGGGGCAAACGCATATGCAAAATGCAGACATGGAGGTAAAGGCTTCATACATCTGCCTTTCCTGAAGAGCTCTCTGAGGTTAACTCTTTGCAATGTCAAAACAACTCTAGTTGCTTTCCAAACATATATGAGAAGACCTTTTGATGTCACAAAAAGGGAACCCGGTTTATAAGTAGGAAACCGGAAACTAGTACCCTTTGCAATACCTTCCCCTGCGTAAGAATGTTCAAAATCTTCTCCATTTGTATCAAATGGAAACATTTCAAACGAAGGTGAATCAATCTTTACGATAAACATTGCAGATCCATTACAATGCATCACATAGTTAGCACTTTCAAGTAACTTCGTCCCTATAAGAAGTCTCTCACCATCATATTGAGATTCTTCATAAGAGAGCTTGAGTAAGAAAAGAGGCTTCATAGGTTTATCTTCACTGCAGTTTCCTGGTGGCCAACCAAACGTTCCTCCCCACAAGCCAGCATACTTTTGGCTAGGGCCGGGCTTCATAATTGGTAGCTTATATAGAGCATAACAAGATGGGTTCATTTTCGGCCAACCCTGGTAATAAGACAGCTTGATATTGGAAGCTTTAAGACTGAGACCTATGGAATCGCCATAGCTAAGAAATATGTGGAGGTTCACATGTCTATTATACTCACTTCTAGAAGAATTTGTGTTCCTAGAAGAAGTACACCTCCCTAGAATATGCTTAATGCCATTTCTGAAATACCTACTGAAGCTCTTTCTTTGTGTATCTTGATTCCCATTGTCCTGTTCCCAGTGTCCCAATTGCAAAAATCACTGTAAAAACCAAGATGCTTCCACAATATGCTTCTGTCTACCTGATTTGGAATGTTATTACACTCATCCTCCATGTTCATTTGATTCTAGTCACCACCAAACTTGTGCATTTTAAGATGCATGGTTCTGTGTCCCAACATCGTCACGTTCTCAAGAGGCACTGGGATACCAATAGTGCTAGTCACTATGTCAAGTACATCCCTTCGATGATTCAATAATAGATTATGAAATAGAAACCGAGTCTCACAGCACAATTTATCCTCTTGTCTTGGCTCAACCTCAAGTAAAAGCAGATAACAACTCTTCTCGATGCCCATAACTAAACCAGGGTACAAACTGCAACAACTAAGTTTAACATCATATCCATGGAGGAAAAACTTGGCGGAGCCATCAAGACCACATACTATCTCAAACACAGGTGACCATTTAAATCGTCATTCTTGAATTCCGGAAGAATCAATATCTTGTGGAAGAATCCGAGATCCAACCATAGATAAGAAAGAAGGCCTCACATAAACCACATTACCAACTTCAGGACTTTGGTGAACCCAAATCCCAACCAAAGGCTTTACCACATCTATAAGAAATCGACAAAGCACTTTGTAAGAAGAGATCTTGGTTCGCCAATAGACTATTTCACCAAAAGGAAGGGTCTTTACTGCTTCACATTGTGCAAGCCAAATGTTCTCTAAATCCAAAACGTCACAGAGACTTTTGCAGCATAAGATTAGATTACAAAGGTCTCTTGGAGAAATAAAACGGGCGAAAACAGCAAGTATATCTTCTGGAAGAGATAGAAACAGAGAAGCACCGAAGGATTCATCACCACTCCTCATCTATTACAAATCAAGTTTGCAACAATTTCAATTAAACTAAACACAATAATTGATTATGGCAACCGAGAGAATTAAGTGAGTGATCAAAAATCAAAATTGGCAGTAAAGTAGCAAAGGGTCTTACCAGATTCATACTATGAAGATAAAAATGCAGTCTTTGGAATCACCAAAAATATCCAAGTCTTTGATTAATTGCTTTTACGTTAACATAAATCAAACTTTCCAATTACCCATTATAAAGAAATAAAACGAAGCATCGCTAATTAAGAAGAGAATGTGAAAAATATGATCTTTGGTTCGAAGAATGAGTTGACTTAAAAGTCTGATGGGTTCTTTCACAATATATTAAAAAAAAGCAAAAGAAATAAAGAAGCCACTCCAAAGTTATGAGCAAGTTGGACAATACCTACTACCATTATACCAAAGTTAATTGATTCTTCCACATAAACATAATTTTATTGTTTATATGCTTTCTTAGTATACCAACTATAGAATATAAGTTTCATAAAAGGTTTGTATATATGTTGATGCCAGAGTACAGTAGCTAAACTGTATTTTGGCAAAATTTTGATTATATATTTTTAACATATGTTAGCATTTATATTTTACTTAGATCTTACGTTGGTTTACCATATTCAATACAACTTCTAACAGCTAAATTAACTTCTGACGAATTTCCAAAGGATTTCTAACGGATTTCT
This sequence comes from Lepidium aucheri, assembly GCA_900406435.1. Taxonomy (NCBI): domain Eukaryota; kingdom Viridiplantae; phylum Streptophyta; class Magnoliopsida; order Brassicales; family Brassicaceae; genus Lepidium; species Lepidium aucheri. The sequence goes on from OVBA01000410.1 coordinate 31,552, forward strand.
GATAAGAGTGTAAATGTCACCTCTCAACTCTCTCATGTCACAGAAACTAAAATCTACGGAAACTCTAGTTTCATTCGTGGCAAGATCATGTTACGGTGAACAAGCTTTCGAGCATAGTAAGTTCTCAAGTGTCCTTAAAAGCTTTAAAAATATGTAAGAACTTAGCTTAAACATGTGTTTTCTGAAATGGTTTTGATCGTCCAAGAGACTGTTGTACGGATCAAAAGCCGGATTTACAATTCCATGCTTATCCAGAAAGAAGCAGCAGTCCTCAGGGATTTGTTGTGAGATACCTCCTCCAACCTTTAAACTTCTTAGCAAAACTTATTTGAAGTTCATTGTTCTAACCTCTCCTTTTAGTTATGCATTCTTGAGTTTAAGTGGGTAAGAGTAGATGTAAAGTGTTGAAGGATGATGAATTTTATAGAGATAAACAGAAATAACTGGCTCCAAGGCAATGTCCTTACACTCCAATTGATGGTTGGCACCAATATGAACATTGGAGGTATGATATTCGTTGGCAATTAGTACGCTAAGCTCTGATTACACTTAACTATTTTGATTTGTAAAAATTTGTTTTAGCTCTAGGCTCATATATTAGTTCCATCATATTTATACTTAGCTATTGAAATTTGTAAATTTTTGTTTTAGCATTGAGATCATATATTAGTTCCAAACCGTGAAAAAGTCCACAAATCTAGTTTCTTAAGCAATACATATGTCTAATTATCAATGATCATCAATAGTGAGTATATTTGGAAACAGGAAGACTTGTGAGCTTCAAATCTATTGTAGGAATCTCCTATGATCTTCTAAGCTCCGGGAAACACGTTGAGATTCTATCAAATCAACAAAATTTAGACATGGAGGTAATGGTGAGACACACGTACCTTTCCTCAAGAGTTCTCCAAGGTCAACTCTTTGCAATGTCAAAACAACACTAGTTGCTTTCCAAACAAACATCAGAAGACCTTTCGATGTTACGAAAAGGGTACCTGGTTCGTAACTAGGATACTGGAATAAACCCTCAATACCTTCTCCTGCGTAAGAATGTTCCGTATCTTCTCCATTTGTATCAAAAGGAAAAAGCTCAAACGAAGGCGAATCAATCTTTGCAACAAACAAAGCAGATCCATTACGATACATTCCATAGTGAATGTTCAAAATCTTTTCCATTTGTATCAAAAGAGAATAGCTCAAACAAAGGTGAATCAATCTTTAAAACAAGCATTGCAGATCCATTATGATGCACCAGATAGTGAGCGCTTTCAAGTAAGAAAAGAGGCTTTACAGGTTGATCCTTATAAGAAGTCTCCAGCCATCATCTCGAGATTCTTCATAAGAGAGCTTCAGTAAGAAAAGAGGTTTTACATGTTGATCTTCACTACATGTTCTTGCTGACCAACCAAATGTTCCTACCCACAAGCCAGCATACTTTTGGCTAGCCACAGGCTTCAAAATTGGTAGCTTATGAAGAGCATAACAGGATGGGTTTATTTTTGGCCAACCTTGGTAATAAGGCAGCTTGATATTGGAAGCTTTAAGACTAAGACCAATGGAATCACTATAGTTAAGAAATCGTTGAGATTCACATGTCTATTATACTCAGTTCTCCAAATATATGCGTTCTTAGAAGAAGTAAACCTCGGTAGAATATGCTTAATGCCACTTCTGAAATACATGCTGAAGCTCTTTCTTTGTGTGTTCGGATTTCCATTTTCCTGATTCCCAATGTCCCAGTTGCAAAAGTCGTAGTCAAAACCAAGATGCTTCCACAATTTGCTTCTATCTACATGACTTGGAATGTTAGCACACTCATCCTCCAGGTTCATGTGATTCCAATCACCACCAAACTTGTGCATATTAAGTAGTATGTTTCTGCGTCCCAACAACGTCAAGTTCTTTCCAGGCTCTTGTATACCAACATTGCTTGTCACTTTGTCAAGTAGATTCGTTCTTGTGTAATTATCCGACACCCAACAACGGATAAGAAACCAGGCCTTACATATACCAAATTTCCACCATCAAGTTTTTGGTGAACCTAAATCCCAACCAGAGGCTTAACAACATCTTACAAGTAACTTACAAAGGGGCTTGTAAGAAGAAATCTTGGTTTGCCAATAGACTATTTCATGTAAAGGAAAATTTTTACTACTTCACATTGCGCAAGCCAGATGCTCTCTGAATCCAAAACATCACAGAGACTTTTGCAGCACAAGATTTGATTACAAAGGTCACTTGGAGAAACAAGATGAGCTATAACAACAACATCTTCTGGAAGAGAAATCATCATCTAATAATTCATCACCACTCCTCATCTATTACAAATCAAGTTTGTAACAATTTCACTTAGTAAAAGGTCTCACCAGATTCAGACTTTGGAGATAATAAAATGCAATCTTTGGAATACCAAAGATATCCAAGTCTTTGTTAATATATTCATATTTAACTTAGATCTTACGTTGATTAACTGCACGCCAACTTTGCAAATAGAATTCCAATAGACCATATAATTACTTCTTCTGTTTTTGTTTATCATAAAAATAACTTAGTTCCAAAATACGAAAACAATGAAGCAAATATGATCTAAAACCCCATTGATGATGATTGAGCTTCAGAACACACGTAGCTCAGTGAGAAAAGCGACGCAGAGATCTAAGAAGATGAAATGAGGTCCATCAACTCTTTGAATGTCCAGCAAGTACTTTCCTTCATAGTCTTTGTATAGCTATATAACACCAAACAATAGAACATTACAAATTATGTCTTCATTTACTTTAAGAAAAAAAATAATTAGATAGTATACATATATATATATATATATATATTACTCCCTACGTTTACTTATAATTGATGTTCTAGAAAAAAAATTATTTTATTGGTTGATGTTTTAAGATTTTTATGCAAAATTTATTGTGTTTTTAATATTTTTGACTCTTTGAATTTTTCAGATTGATTTGTGATTGATTAAATTATTTTGGAATTTTTAATAAAACATATTTTATTTAGGAAAACTAAATTAATCAATGTTTTCTTAATATGTATGAAATTTCTATAACATCAACTAAAACTAAACCAAGAGAGTATTAAATAAAGATGTTGTAAATATACCTGAAGTTCGAATTTGATGACAGTTGGTGAGATAATAGCAGACTCATCCTGAATCATGTTAGATTTATCTTTGGATAAACAATTCCTTTGACTATTGTTGTTGTTACCAAAGTTTTGAACCCATCTGCATTTGATGTTGTAAAGCCCGATTATTTTCCAGCATGCTTTTAGGTTTTTAAGAGCTTTGAAAACTCCACTCATTATTTCTTGTGGATTCCCATTAGGCTATAAAAATATCAACAAAAAAAAAGAACATATGAGTAATACAGAAAATTGTTGAAACTAAAATTAATTTTAATATAGTAGATTGCATGTGACTTTTAGTCTAGTGTCAGGTGGTAATAAATTTACTAAAGGCAGACGTACTTATACATCAAAAGATTGAGTTTTACTATTTATATTATGTAAGAACTTGGCTAATAGACCGGTTAGTTGTGTCTAATGTTGACAAAAAAAATATATAGTGAACTAATTACCTGAAGTCCAAGAGTCCAACTTCTCTCATTGTTAATCTCTGATGATTTTAGTCCAGTGAATGTAGGATACCAATGTTTAACATGTGAAGTAATCTCTTGAAATGGAATCGTCGGATTTAAATTATGATCCTATATTTGCAGCATTAACAAAGAAATTTGTTAGTATAAAAACTTATCCAAATTGCATTTTACTCTTTGATCAATATTTTCTTACAGAAAAAAAAATCATGTTGTAGAGATTAAGTACCGATAATTCTTTAAATTTGGACTGAAAATAGTCATTAGGATCACAATTTTGGTTCCGGTTGTCCAATATTAAATTGTATGCAACAGTAGCCTAATACAATGAAAAAAATGTAACAGTTAGTTATTATTATTTCGCTAATTATTTAGAATATAACTTATATTCATTGTCTAGTGGTAGGTGGTAAGTCCAAGGTAGGTGTACTTGCACATCCAAGGATTCATTAGGAACTTGGCTATTGGACCGTCCAGGTGTCAGTGTTGACAAGAAACACAAATTATATTCATTACATGAAAATATTCATACCTCGTTTTGGATTTTATTGACAAGGGATTCAACAACTTGGTTTCTCTCAAACCCTAAGTTAACCACATTTTGCACGATATCCTCATCAATCTGGTAATAAAAATCACATAAAACTTAATAAGCTTACATAAGTAACAAATCAGAGTTGGACTTCAAGTAATTGAAAAATCCGGATGATAGAATTTAAGATGGTGTAATCCAAATTAGGGTTTAAGACAAATTTAAACCTTTTTGGTTTGTGCAGTATCATCTAATGGAGGAAGAGCAAGATAGCGAGGAAGATTAGTGTTGAACCAAGGATGTTGATAAATCTGAGGAATGCTAATTCTCATCAGAGGATCAACAACTAGAATCCTTGATATCAAATCTTTAGCACCATATGATAAATATTCTGGATTAACATATGTTCCCTTCTGAAAAAATAGAAATATAAACATAAATATTTGACTTACAAAATCATGTATATTATATGGATACATAAAAAGATGATTATATAATAATACCTTGATCTTATCAAAGAGTTTAGAGATATTTGCATCATCGAAAGGAAGAGTACCACACAATAGACCATATAATATCACTCCACAACTCCATATATCTACTTCTGGTCCCGAATACAGTTTTTCCAATATAAGCTATATAAAAAAATTTGAAATGTAAGAAATAAAGAAGATAAATATATAAATATTTTAAATAATATTACCTCAGGAGCAGCATAATTAGGGCTTCCACAATTAGTCTTCAGAAAATGACCATCTTGCATGACATTACTTAATCCAAAGTCTGCAATTTTTATGTTGCGGTTTGAATCCAAAAGCATATTCTCTGGCTTAAGATCTCTATGAACGATTCTATTGCGATGACAATAATCCACCCCAGATATGATCTGAACATAGATATAATTTTTATAGAAGTTGCATATTGATCAATGTATTGAATGAAAAGAAGAACATATCAAACCTGTTGAAAAAGATGACGAGCTTCGTCTTCATGAAATCGACCTTTTTCGACAATGTAGTTGTATAATTCTCCAGACTTAACATATTCCATCACAACATAAATATTACCATCAGTCTCTATCACTTCATATTGACGAATGATATGAGGATGTACCAATGATCTCAGAATTTCGGCCTCTCTTTGCACTAAAGGAACAAAAACATATACACTATCATTCTACCTTCTCAAAATTAGTATACGCGATAGATTATCGCTGATCGATATTAATCGATTGTATTTCTGTTATGCACAACAATAGAACAATATGAGATTTTTGATGGAGATGAAGTTCATTAAGAAAGGGTTTATATGTATAGGTTTCCATCATTTCATGTAAGCATGAGAGTATATGTATTAATTTTTTTCTAATGGAATTTATTACTAACATCTGTTTAGATAAAACCAAATCTAAGGAGTAAAGTTTTACAGTGTTGATAAATGGCCCTGTTCTTTTTACGATCGTAAAGTGAGCGAGGAGCGACAGAATATAACAAGTAATTTTGAGATATAGTTAAGTGATAAAAATGGTACACAGTTTACGCATTATTATCAGACGAGTCGTGCGACTTAATTAGCTCGTTGTTCATGTCTTTAAATGAGTCGCAGCAACTCAGTTCATGTTTTAGCGTTCACTTTCTCTTCTTAAATTAAGGTGTAAATTTTGGTCGCCGAGCGATTTAGTAAAGAACATGGTCATAGAGAAAAAGAAAAAAAAAATTTAAATCTAGGTTTCAGATAAGGTTGTAAAAAAAAATTCTTCTCTATATAGAAATACATTTAATATTACAAAAAAAGAAAATCTGTTGCATTCTAAAAAATTTATTAGGAAAAAAATTAGCATAAAAAAGAAAGATTATCATGAGCATAAAATTATGATGAAGATGGGTCACAATCTTTAAATTTTTTACTCAACTTCATAGATAAAATACTAAAGACATAGAGGTACCTTTAGTGTCTACTTCCATATCCTTAATCTGAGCACGATCAAGGATTTTGATAGCAACTTCGTGTCCAGTTGGTACATGAACTGCTAATTTCACTTTTGCAAAAGATCCATATCCAATAGTTCTTACAATCCTGTAATTTGGTAGATCATCTTTTCTTACATTTTTCTTCGATGATACTGATGATGATGATGATGCCTTCGTCATACTGTGGCTAGAAAAATCTGAAATATATAAAAATAATCATTTAGAATTCTTGTTACAGAACATATGTAAACAGGCTATATGTAAGATTAATGATAACATATCATAAATTTTTGAAATCAGAATTATATGTCACTGAACTTTTAAATAGTTCAGTTTTAGGTTTCTTTAAATCATGCAAACCAATATATTGACATAAAATCATGTTTATATCCAAATGAATGTATCAAAATTGAACAGAGAAATAAACTAAAGACTCTTAACATAATCACAAAGTTTGGTTGATGAAGAAAAATTTTAACCTAAAGAACCAAATAAGAACACATACTTGGAAAATTTCTTCTACAAAATGATTGGAAATGAGTAATTGTATAGTGAAGTGCATGGACACAAATATATATATTACTCTGTAAACAAAAATTTTGTTGTGTAGCTTTGAGCTGATGCAAGTCTGAGTCACACTGTTGACTCTACAAGAAAGGGTCACATTTTTTCCATGAATCATTAATTAACAAAAAATCAATTTTGACACTCCAGGCTAAATTAGCTAGCCAGTTTCTGTTTTACCTTTATAGTAGCAAGATTACAAAAATATAAATACAGAATTTAAAATATATTAGCAAAATAGGTATGTCTTTTATGGTTAATGGAATCTTTTTAGAAACAAATTTTTAGACAAAAAGTAATTTTTTTTCTTTTATATCAACTGGAATAATGGTAACGGTTGCTATACAATTTGTTTCTTATTAATAAATTTAGGGGGTGTTTTATTGGTTTATGTATTTATATAAAGTTATAGAGATTTAGAAGTTATTAAGAATCTAGTGTTATTGAATTAAGATTTTTTAAAACTCTACTAAAGTTTGGTGTTATTAGTTTATATATTTTTTAAAAATCTTCTAAAATCTTTAGAAGTATAGAGTTATTGGATTCATGATTTCATAAAGTCTATAAAAGTTTTTTGTTATTGGTTTGTCATGAAAGAGTCTCCTAAAGTTCTCCATTGATCGAGTGTGTCATAATAATTGTGTCCTTTCAAAATTATAGCGTTATTAAATGAATTCCAACTTTTTATGTATACATAACTTAAATTTCATATATAACTAAATAAACTAAATTATCGTTTAAAATTACAACTATAAGGAATTTCTCGATTGATCGAGTGTGTCATAATAATTGTGTCCTTTCAAAATTATAACATTATTAACTGAAGTCTAAATTTTTCTGTATGCATAACTTAAATTTCATATATAACTAAATAAACTAACTTATCGTTTAAAGTTACAACTATAACGATCGATTGGTCAAGTGTGTCATAATAATTGTGTCCTTTCAAAATTATGACATTATTATCTAAAGTTCAAATTTTTCTGTATAGATAACTTAAATTTCATATATAACTAAATAAACTAACTTATTGTTTCAAGTTACAACTATAATGAATTTCTTGATTGATCAAGTGTGTCATAATAATTGTGCCTTTTCAAAATTATGACATTATTAACTAAAGTCCAAATTTTTCTGTATCCATAACTTAAATTTTATATATAACTAAATAAACTAATTTATCGTTTAAAGTTACAACTATAACGAATTTCTCAATTGATCGAGTATTGTGTCATAATAATTGTGTGCTTTCAAAATTATAACGTTATTAACTAAAATCCAAATTTTTCTGTATACATAACTTAAAATTTCATATATAACTAAATAAACTAACTTATCGTTTAAAGTTACAATTATAACGAATTTCTCAATTGATTGAGTGTGTCATAATAATTGTGTCCTTTCAAAATTATGACGTTATTATCTAAAGTTCAAAATTTTCTGTATACATAACTTAAATTTCATATATAACGAAATAAACTAACTTATTGTTTCAAGTTACAACTATAATGAATTTCTTGATTGATCAAGTGTGTCATAATAATTGTGCATTTTTAAAATTATGATGTTATTAACTAAAGTCCAAATTTTTCTATATACATAACTTAAATTTCATATATAACTAAATAAACTAACTTATCGTTTAAAGTTACAACTATAACGAATTTATCAATTGATCGAGTACTGTGTCATAATAATTGTGTCCTTTCAAAATTATAACGTTATTAACTAAAGTCCAAATTTTTCTGTATACATAACTTAAGTTTCATATATAACTAAATAAACTAACTTATCGTTTAGAGTTACAATTATAACGAATTTCTCAATTGACTGACTGTATCATAATAATTGTGTCCTTTCAAAATTATGACGTTATTATTTAAAGTTCAAATTTTTCTATATACATAACTTAAATTTCATATATAACGAAATAAACTAACTTATCGTTTCAAGTTACAACTATAATGAATTTCTTGATTTTCATAATAATTATGCCTTTTCAAAATTATGACTTTATTAACTAAAGTCCAAATTTTTCTGTATACATAACTTAAATTTCATATATAACTAAATAAACTAACTTATCGTTTAAAGTTACAACTATAACGAATTTTTCAATTGATCTAGTACTGTGTCATAATAATTGTGTTCTTTCAAAATTATAACGTTATTAACTAAAGTCCAAATTTTTCTGTATACATAACTTAAATTTCATATATAACTAAATAAACTAACTTATCGTTTAAAGTTACAATTATAACGAATTTCTCAATTGATTGAGTGTGTCATAATAATTGTGCCCTTTCAAAATTATGACCTTATTAATGGTGAATTTGTTGCACATCGTGTGTCGTATAATGTTAATAATAAAAAGTAAATCTATAATGCTTAAAATTGAAAGTAACTCATAATTTTGGACTATGATGTGTCTTCTTTCCCTACAGTTATTGGAGGTAAACTTAACAACAAATTATTCATATGTTCTCTAGATGGTGTTAGCCCTAGAAGATTGGCCGACGTTTTCCTCATACCTAGACTTCTCGAGGAGGAAGAATCTATTTCACTCTTTTTCACTTTACGTAATTCCTAGATCTCTGATTCATAAAGCTGATTTTTTCACCTTTAATGTTACAGATTCAATTTGTGTTGCTAGTTTTTATAACTCTTGAAGTTTTCCTCCTTTATTGATATTTTCAGTTGACAAAAAAACATCATATTATCATCAACTAAAATTCAAATTCTTATGCCGAAATTTTTTAAAATTTCATGTTTGTAACTACATAGGCTAATAGCTTTTCCAATTAAAATTTTAATGAATCTTTTTGCTGATGTAGTGTATGTTTCATAAACATTAAATACATAATGCTTAAAACAAAAACTGATCGACTAGTATTATCATCAAATAGAGTCCGAATGATTTTTGTACACAAAATTCAAATTTCATGTTTATGTCTACATAAAATAACTTATCATATAAAGTTACAACTATGAAAACTTTTGGGTTAATTTATGGGAAATTTCTGCCAAATGCCTCATTAAATTTGTAAATTGTCTGAAATGCCAACTTTTTCTATCCTAGTGTGAAATGCCACTTTCTTAAGAGTAAAAGACATTGATACTCTTATTGCCATAACAAAGGTGGCACAGACCCATCTAAATAATGCTATGTCATCTCCTGGAACCGATAGATGCAAAGAGAAATCAGGACGTGGACGAGAAAAACACAAGAGTATGTAAATCACTTTTCAAAAATAAGGCAAATGACGGTTTCAAACAATTGTGGCGATTATTGGTTTCAAAATCAGTCGATTCACATGGCTAATTGCAATTCTTTAGAAGGGACTACACAGTCGCAATCTGATCCATCGCTAGAATGAGTGCTTTCAAACGCATGTGACTTAGATGGCATCACACTTGATCGGATGTAGTCTATGTCCAGCAAAATTTGGTTGTCCACGTTTAGTAAAGTTTGGTTGCTCTTGTCCATGTCCTTGGTCCTTATCGGTGTCCACGTCCATGAATTTTTGAAACCGATTACTGATTTAATCCACATCCAAGTACATAGCAAAACAGATTAGTGGTTTAGTCCACGTTCATAAAAAATATTGAACAACAATGTCCATATAAGACAAACAAATTTCTGAAAACAGTCATCTGACATACTCATGGATTAGTCTATGTCCAGCAAGGTGAGATCAAACCGCATAAACCTATTTGTCTATGTCTTATAAAGAGAAAGTATATTCAAACACTTAGTGACGAATTGGTCCATGTCTAGCAAAACCATACGACTGTATGTCCATGTCTAGCAAAACCATACGACTGTATGTCCATGTCTATGTCAAAACAAATCAGAAGAATGTCTATATCCCTACGAATTCTATTTTTTCTATCAATTACATTTAACACAGGTGAAAAAATATCAAAACGGAAAAAAACACACACCCAAAAACAAACAACTTCCAGAACCCAAAAACACTACAATAAACCCATTACAAGTACAACAACTAAAATCACCAAATTTGCAATACACCAAAACTCATAATTAATATAGACCCCTTTTTTGGGGTCAAAGTATATAGAACTTAATACTCAAATAAAACAAAAACGTAAACAAACTCTCAGAATAATGACAAATTAAAATATAATTAATTAGATTAATACTTAATGGCCAGCAGAAAACAACTCTCGAGAAACGAAGGTCCATCAATCTTTAGAATCATAAAAGACTCTAATTGAACTTAGTAGTTCTGTTTTCATATGTTTTGTTTGATAAATGTCCACTTGTAAATTTTGACCCTATTGATAAAACTCTTACATGTCTCATTCATGTAAGATTTGTTTGGTAAATCTTGTGTCCCACTTTCTCTTCTTAACTAGTTTTCTATGTTTCTCCCGGACGGCTTAAAAATATTATATGCAAAATAATCTTCTATTTGATGCTTCAAGTTGAGAATATATATATATATATATATGTGTGTGTGTGTGTGTTCATGACATAGTCAAGCAAGGACTTGATCCAATGTAGAACTAAACTACAAAAGTCACCTCTCTTGGTATCTAGAGATGATTGTGTCCCAAGCTTGTTAAAGTTTCATTTTCTGACTAAAACTCTTAAGAAGAAAAACAAAACCATATTTGTAAGTTGGAACCATGTTTTAAAACATTGGCTTATCATATGTGTATGTTGTGTTTCTTTTAGGAAAATGATGAGTATTTTGTCTTTGGTAGGATTTACATAGAAACTGTGATTAAGATGGGTACATGTATGTCAACAACTTCGAGAAGAATGAGGCTACGAAAGAAAGGTCGTCGCAGATTTTCTAAACACGTTTCTAAAGTTTCTGATGTTATCTGTCATCAAAGTGATATTGGAATCCGAAGCTCTTTTGGTAAGTCTCATTAGGAAGAGAATTTGTGAAATTAATTTCTTGTTTATACAAGATAAATATTGAATTCTTAGGTTTTGTTTCAGATATTATTCAAAATGATGCGTGGTTCGATTCTTTAAGTATTTTCTCCGACTCAGATGATGACTTTAGCAGCCCACATGAAGGTGATTAAGTCTTGATTTACATATGTAATGTTTTTGTTGTTCATTTTTGAGTATTGAGCATTTGACAAAATCTGGATGTGTTTAATGTTTGGTCAGAGGATGGTGTAATGAATAATATGACAAATGGTCAAGTGGTTGAGATTGAAGCTTCTTCATGCATTGTTGATGAGAATGGAAATTACGAAGAGTATCATGAAAGTTACTTGAAGATTGAAGGCAATGATAAAACGGAAAAGTTTCTGAGAAAAGGTTTATATAAAGATCCAAATGGTTTATCTGTTATCAGTGGATCAAACAATAAGAAGAAACTATTGGATCAGACTTATAAAAGCTTTAAGGGTTTGAAGGAACAAAACCCCAACTCTCAAGAGAAAATACTGAAATCCAACTTAAGCAAGTTGATACCAATGGTTAGTTTCAACGACAAGACTATAAACTCTCCCACATCACAGAAACTAAAGTCTGCGGTTTACCGAGTTTCATTCAAGAGAAGATCATGCGATGGTGAACAAGCTTTCGAGCATAGTAAGTTCTCAAGTGTCCTTAAAAGCTTTGCAAATATATTTACAAATATATATGCATTGTGATGTAAGACCATAGTTTAAACATGTGTATTTTGTAATGGTTTTGTTATAAAGCCAAGAGATTGTTGTACCGTCCTAAAGCCGGATTGACAATTCCATGCTTAGCCAAGGAAAAGCAGCAATATTCAGGAAGTTGGTGTGAGATACCTCCTTCAACATTTAAACTTCGTAGCGAAACTTATTTCAAGTACATTGCTTTAACTTCTCTGTTTATTCATACATTTTTGAGTTTAAGTGGTTAAGAGTAGATGTAAAGTGTTGAAGAATGATGAATTTGCAGAGATAAACGGAAATCATTAGCTTCAAGTCAATGTCCTTATACACCAATTGGTGTTGACTTGTTTGTGTGTCCAAAGAAGGTTGATCATATAGCTCAACACATTGAACTTCCTGACATCAAATCCGAGGCAAATCTCCCTGCTCTTCTGATTGTCAACATTCAGGTAAAAACTGTTAAATGTGATTCATCATTTAGATCAGAAGATGTATCCCCAAATTAAATACTCCAATGGAATCTGGCTTTTGTAGTTTCCAACTTATCCAGCAGCAATGTTTCTTGGTGATCATAGTAATGGAGAAGGCATGAGCATTGTACTTTACTTCAAACTATGTGACAATTTCGAAAACGAAATCTCTCCACAATACCAAGACAGTATCAAGGTTAGTTAAAGACTTTCTTTGTGCATCTTTTTGATGTTTACATGATCTTAATTATGGTTTGTTGCAGAAACTAGTGGAAGATGAGATGGAGAAAGTTAAAGGGTTTACAAAAGACAACATTGTCGCGTTTCGTGAAAGGCTTAAAATCATAGCAGGATTAGTTAACTCAGAAGATCTCAATCTTAGCTCTACTGAGAAGAAGCTTATACAAGTTTATAATGAAAAACCTGTGCTTTCACGCCCTCAACACAACTTCTTTAAGGTACTTAATTTAATATTTTAGACACATTTATGATCGAAAAGCTGGTCCAATTATCAACAACCGTCGATCCATCCCTGAACATATCGAGATTAACTCGAGGAGGCGTATTAGGGAATAATAATTCCCACATCGGAAGTTGAAAGGGATCCTCTCTAATATATATAAGATATAGATCTCTCTACTCATTGCCAATTGGTTTTGAGTTGGAAGCCACATTCTAATAATGGTCGCTTACTCTGACCGGTCTGGGACTATTTTTGTCTATTTTCTTCAGGGTCCTAACTATTTTGAGATTGATTTGGACGTTCATCGATTTAGTTACCTTTCAAGAAAAGGGCTTGAAGCATTTAGAGATCGACTTAAAAATGGAATTCTTGATCTCGGCTTAACTATTCAGGTATGATCTTTTAGCAGACATACATTATATGTTGTTGAAGAATGCAGAGAATTAAAAAGCTTATTATGGTAATATATAGGCTCAAAAACCAGAGGAGTTGCCAGAAAAAGTCTTATGTTGTCTAAGGCTAAGCAAAATTGATTTTGTTGACCATGGTCAAATCCCAACTCTTTTAGTTCATGAAGAAGATGAATTAACTGTTTAAAAACTTTCTCCAATTTTGGATGAGAAACAAAAATGAAGTTCTTGATCAATCATCTAAAGGTAAACTTAGAAAAATCTCTAACTTTTGTTTGACGGAATTGGTTATGATTAAAGAGTTGTGTATTGTTTGCCAAAGTTGTAATAATAATATATGTTCTTTGTTGTCATAATCATAGATTAGGACATCTCAAAGTCATTTCTTCATGTTGTCTCTTTAACTCCAGTTTGTTGTTGAGTTTTATGTGTGCATTACTCTCAAGTTTCTCATTTTTTCTATCTCAATTTTTGTAAAGAAAAAAAATCTGATTATATACGATGTCTATTGGTTTGACAAAAAAGTATATGGTATATATAAAAGAAATTAATCATTTAAATATTACCAACTTATATCTCAAATACATACAAATTTGTGTTCATCAAATAAAAGAAATTGATCTTTTATGTTTGAGCAGAATTTAGCATAAGACATTATAAATTAAGCTCTGATCAAATTTAGAAGGAATGTGGATAAGATTTCTGATCAAATTAGAAAAGAAATAAGGAATTGCACAAGTAGAAGATGGTCAAGAATGATTCTATTACTCGAGTTCGAATGAGCCAAAAGAGATCCCTTTTTTCGAGGACCTCCACCCTTATTTATAAGATATATGGGCGGTTATAATTGACTAAATATATCAAAGATTACATTTTTGTTTAGATCCGAAAATATCTAAAAGATTATTTCTACATTCTCGGAAATTTTTTTTATCGGAATAGGAAAATTTATATTTCTTCTTTTGATGACGTATCGTCCAACTTCCTTCTCGTCCTGCCGAATTGCTGAGAAAGAGTCTTTCGGAATTAGTCGCTAAAAACCGATATGACCATTTGGTCGCTTCGCCGAATTCATGACTTGAAAATTTATTAGATAATGATTGTTTCTATGGACCAAAGTAGGATTTCCGATCCACTTCTAACATGCATTACTCTCAAGTCTCTTATTTTTCATCTTAATTTTTGTTAAAAAAATCTGATTATATATGATGTCTATTGGTTTGACAAAAAAGTCTATGGTAAATGTTAAAGAAATTGATCGTTTAAATATTACCAACTTCTATCTCAAATAAATACAAATTTGTGTTCATTACTAACGAATAATGATAATATTTGTTAGGTAACCATGTTAACGGTAGCTTTATTTTGTCGTTTCTCTTTTTTGTCAAAAAATATCATTAGAAGGTCCCAAATAAGGAAGAATTTACGTAGTCGAACCATAAACTAATTCTCTAATACAATAAGATAATTCGGATGAGCTGGTTCTTCTGGCAGTACCCCGGATAAAGAGGCTGAGAGATCACCAATATGTGTCCTAGATTGGACGGAGAGGAGGAATATTTTCAATGGAAATATCTAAAAGCCGACTCCAGAACCTAGGAAACTAGGATTTTGGCTCGAACTTCATTTCTAACAGGAAAAAAAAACATATATAGAGTGAGCTAGATAATTAGGTTCATGCGTTAGATATTTTGCCGTTTAGTGTATGTTAATCACTTCCAAATTTATCTTCAAAACCAACTTAAATGGGGAAAAACGACTTGTCCTAATCTCCTTTAGATTCTTCTAAAAATATGACAAACTTTTTTTTATATACGTAATTTCCCTCCTATTACATCACAAAGAGGGCTCAGGAACAATTTGGGTATCAATCGAACTCACTTTGTTCTGTAATGTTTCTGTTTTGTTTTTTTTCTCTCTTTTGTCTAAAAACAGAAAGTGGACTTTTTATCTCCTTGAGTTTGACTTTCCAGTTCATCTATCATCTTGTTCTACAAACCAAACAAAAACAAAACTAGTTTAGTGAACAAGAACTTATCTATTTATTGTCGGTTTGTCTCTTGTTTATCAATTTATTTACCTCTGTGGATGTGTGATTTTCTGACAGCTTTACGAATTTTACTCTCATTTCGTTGCAAAATCTCTTGGATCTTTCCTGATTTAAATATCAATGGTCCTGATATGCTTTGTTTTCCAAATTGTCCATTATCCTGCAACACAACAATCACAAACATTCAACTTCAAAATACATAGCAATTCACTTGCCAATTTTCATTACTAACAATTGATAAAGACAACTTACTACATTGGTCTTTGGAGAATCTTCTTCTATTTGACTGAAATCCAAACCAGAACCATCAAGTGAACCGTGCCGTATCCCAATACGGCTAAGTTTACTCTCATTAGGAGCCTCCTCAGTGACATTATCATAGTTATCTTCCTGAACCTCCCAAACTAAATCATTGTCTTGTTTTAGGTTCACACCAAAACTGTTCTTGGCAAAGGCCATACTTGTTGCACTCAACTGGCTTTTTGAGCTGGGTTGATGGTAGGTTAGAGTGGACAAGTTATCA
Organism: Lepidium aucheri; assembly: GCA_900406435.1. Classification (NCBI taxonomy): domain Eukaryota; kingdom Viridiplantae; phylum Streptophyta; class Magnoliopsida; order Brassicales; family Brassicaceae; genus Lepidium; species Lepidium aucheri. The sequence continues at coordinate 47,773 of OVBA01000410.1, forward strand.
GGATCTTTCCGTCTTTTCACAGCCCAAGCAAACCCACTGGCTGGTCCTGTGGTCATTGAGAGATCAGAGAGTTTGTAGTGTTTTCCATGTGTTGTTGTGGTTACTCGAGATGGTTCAAATGTTATGCTCGTAACATCCAGAGTGTCCTGCACGTCAAAATGCTTACTTGAGAGTCAAGATATCTAGCTGAAACAGAGGGCTTTTCATCAGAGAAAGAGAGAAAGACCTGTCTTATTGGTAACTTAGCGTAATTCTTTGGATCGTATACTGTTCTATGTGGCCTTTTGTGTTTCCTACTAACTCCTGAATCTCGCAACTTGAGATTTGCTCTTTTCCTGCACAAGAAGACATACACAATTTTTGTAATCAACAGACTATTTCCAATTCTCATATATGCAAAAGCTTAGGGAAGAGGAACTAGGAAATGAAAGAAGCTTTAACCTGCGCATATCGTCACGATATTTAGCATCCATTTCTTTGTTTGGTGGATATTTAGGTAATGAAGAAGGATCACAAGCATAAGGTCTCGTCAAGAAATACTAAGTAAAGATTGAGAAGAAATCAGAAAAAGAAACTGAGAGTTTGGAAGCAAAGAAGAAATGAGAAATTGAAATCTCCTTTTCACCTCGGAGTTAAGTGCAGATGAAGCAGTCCCACGTTTCTCAGGTTCCATTGAGAGTAAAGTTTCTAATAGAAAAACACCAGTCCTTGCTACATCTTTGCATCGTTCTTTGAGAGTAGGTTCATAAGTATGTTGCGGCTTAAACGATGTTGCGTGAGGAAGCTTAGTTTTTCTCCAAAAGCTATCTGGTGGAGACCCACAAAGCTTGTAGATCTTATGCAATTGTTCAATCTGCAAAACCAAAATCATAAGGAGACTAACAAAAGAAGCTTACATTGACGAGGAAACACACTTTGCTTTACCTCGGTTCTGCCTTTTAAGATTGGTTTTCCCATGAGAATCTCAGCAAAAACACATCCCACACTCCATAAATCGATTGATACTCCATAACTAGTAGATCCCATAAGAAGCTCAGGAGCTCGATACCATAAAGTTACAACACGGCTCGTCAATTGGTTTTTGTTTGCAGGTGTTACCACATTTGCTAGTCCAAAGTCTCCAAGCTTTAGAACTCCTTTGTTATTAACCAATATGTTTGATGCCTTAATGTCTCTATGTATTACACCTCGCCTATGACAATGCTCTAATCCCGAAAGTAGTTGGCTCATGTAACACTTGATCTTGTATGACAACAATACAAAGAAAGAACATCAAATACGCTCTCCAATGTCAAAAGAAAAGAGAGAAACAACTTCAAATTTTGGTGCTTGTTGTACCTGTGACTCTGTGAATCTAATGTTGGGATTCGAAGATAAACCGGCAAGATCATGTTCCATATACTCAAAAACAAGATAAATGCTGCTAGATGTTCGAGAAGTGATGATACCCTCAAGTTTCATGATGTTTGGATGGTTAAGTTTCCTTAGAATCATAATCTCTCTTGCCATAAACCTAATGCTCTCTTGTTGAAGACTATCAAATTTCACCTTCTTCAAAGCCACCATTTTACCGGTTTCTACTTCTCGTGCTCGAAACACGGTACTATATGTTCCTTGTCCAATCTAAAAACCAAACAAAAACTCATCAACACAAAACAAAAAACCCTATCGTTTAGGTAACTTCCTTCACAAGAAACTAAACCATATGTTTTGTTTTACCTTCTCCAACTTCTGGAACGCCTCTGCCTTTAAAGGAACCCAACCGTGAACAGCTTCAGAAGCAGCAGAACAAAGCCAAGCCGGCCAACCAGCAGCCGCTTGCTCAGCCTCTAGGTGTCCACTAATCCTCAAATCACAACCGCCCAATCTCCTTGATTTCCTCGAAACTCTGCTATTGTGACTCGCTTCCAAGGAATGATCTATAGGAACTCGATGTTGCTTGTGTATAGAGAACAAGCCGGGTTCAGGGACCGGTGAATCACTCCGGTCCGTTAAACATGAGACATTCTTGGAGCTAATACAACCCATTTTGTTATAAGAAAATTTTGTTTCCTTGTTCGGAAACGGTCTAATCTGGGGGAATTAACCCCACATTAGGCCAAAAAGATTGAATGGGATTGCAGAAAACAAGAAAACACAAAGAAAACGATGATGAAAAAGGAGGGAAAGAAAAAAAAATCACATGACAAAATAATTAAAAGAAAAAAGAAACTTTAAATTTTTCTTTCTGAAACTTCTTATGAAAGAGAGGTAAGGGAAGCTGCAAAACACAACCGCAAAAACAGCAAGAGAGAGAATTGTGGGACCAAAATTGGGTAATAATCTTTTTCTTTTTTTTTTTCTTGTCTTTGTAAAATTAAAAAGAAAAAGACATATTTAGCTGTCATAATCACCATTATTTTCTTCTCTCATCTATCTAAGAATGAGAGAATGATACAATCAAAGATATGGTTAACAAGGTAAGAAACAATTAAGGTGGATTAGTTAGTTAATCTATCCTAAGTTGTTCAGATGTCTCAACAAAATGTAGACCAAATCATATTTTTAAGTACAAATAACAGTTCTTAAATAACTTAGTAAAGTTTGATACTAAAGCTTATTAAAGTTTTATAATGATTATTGTTGGTCAGGTGCATTACTTTAAAGGGTCCTCTTCAGTCAAAAGGAAACTTTAATATATACAAATCCAGCAGCAAATTAAAGATGTATACTGTATACTTGTGTAATCATTTTCATTGTTTCATTAGCTTTTTAGACTTAGGTAAATTTCACATATCTTAAGGGAGATCAAAGAATCAGAAATCAATACAAGAACATACTTGAGTATATTTGTTGTAATGTCTCCCACATTTAATGGTAGAGAAGCTAAGTGTCATGAATTGAAATTAAATTTATAAGATCAATTTCCTACAAAAGAAATTGTCAAGCAACTAGTGAATCTTGTTGACATGATCTAGGTTTTCTTTTCATGTATACCACAATCAATAGGTTTCAAACATCATTTCTATTAATTATGTATTCTATCAATATGAGCATGCAATATTTGTGGAGTTCCAAGAAGAGTTCATGCAACAACATGCAAGAACCTTATTTATTACAACTATTTCATTACCTCTTTATTTCTCTCTCTTTCATGCAATCTATTAGGAAATATTGTCTCACATCGGAAGTTGGAAAAAACCTTAATTAGTATATATAAAATATGGGTCTTTTTACTTATTATCAATTAATTTTGAGTTAGAAGTTCATAATCTAATATGGTATCAGAACCCACGATCCACGCTATGCAACTCAATTTGATCCAAAGTTAGTCTAGTTATCTATAACACCCATACCTAAAATTGGTGTCGTCCATCCATCCATGAACATATCGAGATCAGTGGCCAAAAGGCTATCATCTCAAGAGGGCGAATTAGAGAATATTATCATATATCGGAAATTCGGAAATTATAAAGGATCTTAACTATTATATTTAAGATATAGGTCTATTTATTGCTTATTAGTTTTAACTTGGAAGCCCATAATCTAATACAATATCTCTTGTTATGGTTTTCTTGCATTTAATTCTCTACACCTACCTACATTTGTATATAAGTTTTGTACTTTCTCATTTGAGATTAAGAAAAGATCCATCTCTCTATTCTTTCTATTCTTTCTCAATATTCTCTTATTTTTATTCCTGATATCTATAAATTCACCAAAGAACTTTATATGTACTCAATATGGGATAATCATCTTTTTTTTTGTCAACAAGTAACCATTGGATCGACAACAAGACCCGATCCATAGTCTAAGTTCTCCAAATGGAGCAGGACAGGATTTGAACCCACCACCTCATGCCTAGCTAAATCAGGGGCAAGCCAACTGGGTCACCTGTTTCTTGGCCATCTATTTCATTATCCTAAATATGTCAAACCTATATATTTATTTGTGGGAATGCTCTTGCACTTATTCCTAGGCATGGGTCGGATATCCAAGATTTTTGTGATATCCGGATCCAGATCCGAATCCGTTAGATCCATATTTTAATTATCCATTCTGAATTCGAACACTTCGGATATCCTGGATTCGATATATGTGGATATTTGGATCCAGATTCGCAGATATCCGGATCCGCGGATATCCAGATCCGAACCATTATTACATTACATAATTTTTAATAAAAATAATATTATATTTGCAATAAAAAGATGATAAAAATAAATATGTTAATTTATATTATTAAAAATTAAATAGAATTTTTAAAAAATCACAATATACAAAATATATTATTTTTCTTATAATTTGTATTAACATATCATTAAAGATTTTGAATATAAATTTTTTTGTATGTTAAATTCCAACATTAGCACCTATAAATATTATATAAATCATAATTCAAAATTTAAAATGAACCTACACAATAACACATTTAAAATTACTTAATAGAAGTAATGCATATTACAAAAACTCATAAACTATATTATCTAAATTGGATCGGATCTAGATATCCGGAGAAAAATATTATTACCCAAATTTAGATCCATACCCATAATAATAATATGTCCAGGGCTACTTGCACTAGACTAGATAACACAAGACTTGTCAAATTAGCATCTAAAAAGCATAAAAAACCAACCTAAGTGATAAATATACCAGATTTTATACAACCTCAACAATATGGAACCATAAACCGAAAATGTATCAGCCAAAATGAGTTGAATGAGGTGGTTGAATACTTCTTCTCTCAATCTCAGCATTCAAGATTGATTCCTAAAATACTGGATTTCACGACTCACAAAGTGGGACTAGTGTCCAAAAAAAAATACATTTTTGGAAAATGCAAATCATGTGTTACTTTAATTGGAATCTATAGGCGTAGAAATATTTAGATTAGAATTCGTGAAAGACATTTTGTAGTAGTCGAAACTATAAGACCAAAAATTATAAAGAATGACTCTCTTTATTAGTTTAGGAAATTCAATGTAAAACCTAAACTCTCAATCTTAATCTTTTAAAGTTTCTTTTGTCAACATTGGGCCACAACTGGCCGACCCAGTAGCCAAGTTCCTGCATAATAGTGGGACTTGATCCCAAAACATGCAAGTGCGCCTGCCTATAAAAACTTACTAATTGCCACTAGGCTAAAGACCACTTGCAATCTTTTAAAGTTATGCCACATTTTTTTTTGATAAAAATGACTCTCTCTTTATTACTTTAGGAAACTCAATTTAAAACATAAACTCTCAATTTTAATCTCTTAAAATTATGCCACATGTTTTAATTGGGATTTATATTTATTGTGAATCAAAATTGTTCGCTTATTAAACGTGTTGTGGTTTTCAGTTGAAACAACATGTAACTAAGTCCTCCAATTTTGCTCAGAGATAACATAGCTAAATTATGTCATCGTGCTGAATATTCCAACTAAGAACTCTGATTTTAGAAGTTCAAACATTTAAATAAAAAAAAAAGATTTTAGTGAATATGATATATGTTATAAATCAGTATCGTAGATTTAATTACGGTTGACAGAAAAAAAGATTGTTTCACACATTCACACTCACACGTGACACATTACGCATTTAGACAAATCCGCAAACATGTAATATCTAATTATTATGACTTGAATCCATCCAAATCTGATTCTTTTCTCGAGTTAGGTTTGCTACTTCACCACCGTTTCTGTTAAAATATGGAAACTTTTTGGACATTACTAATTGCATGTATCTTCGATGAATCAATATAACAAATCAAATATTTATTACTCACAATGACGTATAAAAATGTGACGTGGTAGATATATTCAATTATTATAGTCTTCGTAGTCGGTGGAAACAGAGCTCCATTAAGACATTTCTCGCACAAATATCTCTCACGAATCCATTTCTCAGTCTCAGAATCCGATCAAGATGGACCCGACCCAACAATCCAACCCGAACTACGATATCGTTATTCTCGGAGCATCCGGATTTACCGGTAAATACGTTGTCCGAGAAGCTCTCAAGTTCCTTCAAACACCTTCTTCTCCGTTAAAGACTCTAGCTTTAGCAGGTCGTAACCCGACCCGGTTAACCCAATCTCTCGAATGGGCTGCCCGCCCGAACCCGCCTCCTTCTTCTGTTGCCATCCTCACAGCTGATACATCTGACTCGGATTCACTTCGCCGTCTCTGTAGCCAAACTAAACTCATTCTCAATTGTGTTGGACCGTTTCGAATTCATGGAGATCCCGTCGTCTCCGCCTGTGCCGAGTCAGGGTAATAATGTCATTTCCTCTGGTTTTTACTAATTGTGTTTACTTGCACTGTGAACCAAAAATGGATACTTTTATGCATTGTGTCAGTGGTCCTTGACAAAGATCGAATTTTTTGGGTTTTGTCAACAAACCTAGTTCGTTATAAATGATAAGATTATCTTAACTTGCTTGAAGAGAAATTTCTCAAGTTCAAAAAGTTGGTTAAAGTCTTAGCTTGAAGAAGTTTGAAAATTTGTTAATTTCTTGATGAAAACAGTCTAATATTATTATATGTCATTTGCTTGCTACACGGTGTTTAATAGGTTTATATAGAGAAAAAAATTTTAGCTTTGATGAGAAAAGTGTAATCTTGTTAATTTGTACTTGCTTTTGCTACATGGTTTCTTTATAGGTGTGATTATTTGGATATAAGTGGTGAACCTGAGTTCATGGAGAGAATGGAAGCTAAGTACCACGAAAGAGCTGAAGAAACTGGTTCTTTAATCGTTTCTGCTTGTGGTTTTGATTCGATTCCTGCTGAACTAGGCCTTCTCTTCAACTCCAAACAATGGGTATCTCCATTGGTTCCTAACCAAATAGAAGCATACCTTAGCTTGGAGTCTAACAAAAAAATTGCTGGAAACTTTGGGACTTATGAGTCTGCGGTTTTAGGTGTAGCCAACGCAGAAAAGCTTAAAGAACTGAGACGTTCAAGACCAAGAAGGCCAAGACCAGTGGTAAGTATGCATATAACGTATTGTGAAATTGAAACTTGTGATTTATATCATATCCAGCGACTAGGATAGAGTAAGGCAAATGTAATCAGGTGTTTCTTCGAATCGATTTGATTGGGTTTTTGAATGGACATTTAGTGTTTACTAAAGTATCTTTGTATACATTCATGGTAATTAGGCTTGGGTAATATAAACTTCCAAATGCATTTGCAGATTCAGGGTCCTCCAGCTAAAGGACCGTTAGTAGAAAACCAGAAGAAGATTGGTCTTTGGGCTTTGAAGTTACCTTCGGCTGATGCAGTCGTTGTTCGTAGAACTCTCACAACTCTAACAGAGAACCCACATGGACTTCCTGGGCTTAACGAAAGTCCCGAGCAGATACAAAAGAGAGAAGCATTCTGGTCAACGATCAAGCCAGCTCATTTCGGAGTAAAGATAACATCCAAATCTCTCTTTGGGATATTCCGATTTGTTACACTTGGAGTGTCCCTTGGTCTGCTTTCCAAGTTCTCCCTTGGAAGATGGCTTCTTTTAAAATTTCCTTCGGTTTTTAGCCTTGGTGTGTTCCAGAAGAAGGGTCCAAGTGAAGAAGAAGTAGAAAGCGCGACTTTTAAGATGTGGTTTATTGGTCGTGGTTACAGCGATGAGAGCCTAGGTTCATCAGGAGAAACAAAGCCTGACATGGAAATTATTACAAGAATTTCAGGACCTGAGATTGGTTATATAACCACCCCGATAGCACTTGTTCAATGCGGTTTAATTGTCTTAGGCCAGCGCGAAAGCCTAGTTAAAGGAGGAGTCTACACACCCGGCATTGTGTTTGGGTCAACCGATATCCAGCAGAGACTTGAGGAGAATGGCATATCCTTTGAAGTGATTTCAAAGACTAAAACTCAAGGATAGAAAGAGGTCTCTTCTCATGCTTTTCTGTTCTGTTTGAAGTTATGTTTCTCCTTCTAATTAGCTCTTGTTCGAGCTTCACAGACAAGTAAAGACAGTTTGATGGTAAGTTGTATTTCGTAATAATAAAACTGTTTCCTTGACTTTTGAAACGAGAGTTGTGTATTCAAAACATAGCATCTGGTTCTTAAACTAGAAACAGACCATCCTTGTGAAAAAATGGATGGTAAGAGAACCCCCAACGATCACATAACTGTCTCTGATTTACCAAAATTGACAGTCCCTGCTACCAAAAAAGAAACAAAACATTCTTGAGAAAGTGGTTCGGTTGCTGCTATTGTTTGATGATTTCTCATTTACCTCTTCATCTGTACATGGAAACTCTGTTTTTAGCCATTGAAGTTATTCGCAGGTATCAGCTGAGCTATTTAGACCTTTTTGTGGCTAACTTATCAAAGTAACTGTTAAATCCTATGCGCTTTAACGGTTCGATTTTGATAAACCTGAAAATGAGGCCTCAAGAGAATAGTCAACGGGGGAAACAACTTTTCCGAATTTGGAAGTAGCTGGACCAAAGAGTAACTCCAAGCTAAAATCAGGACCAGATATGGATCTTCCATTACCACCAACTTTATCTAAATCTCCTATGGAAAACTGCAGGAGAAAAATTATCCACTGATAAGCATGTCAGAAGAGAGGTAATAATGGCTTGAGGGGTTTGAAGAATCTTACCTGAAGCAAGCCATTGGTTATAAAAGCTGTGTTGAAGCAAGTATAAAATAGGCGGCTTCCAATCCTTTTCTGGTAGAATGTGATGCGTATGTCTCCACTAACCTGTTCAATAATCATATGCTTATTAACATCTTATCAAAACTTGTCTAATGATCTGTAAGTTTTGCTACTCACTCTCACAGGTTTGTCAAAGTGGAAATCAAGACATGTTTTCTCGTCGATAATGGAACTCTCTGTATCCATTTGGACAACAAGTCGCCCCTCTTCTCCTTCTGTTACTTCCTCATCTTGTTCTGAGTCACAGTTCACATGAGATATATAATATCGTGGACTCGAGTGTCTACAATACCCTTTCTTGACTTGTCTGCAGCAACCTCTTGCAAGTTCTACAGATGGTCGATACATCTCATTTGGAACCTAACATCAAAAATAGAGTCTGCATTGCATCAAAGTGTATATATCAAGAAGAAACAGAGTCTACGATGCATCAAAGTGTATAAGTCAAGCAGAAGCAGAGTCTGCAATTCATAAAAGGAGATAAATCAAGCAGAAAGAGAGTCTGCAATGTATTGAAGTGTATATATCATGCGGAAACAGAGTTCGCATTGCATCGAAATGTATATAGTACACAGAAACAGATTGAGCTATGCATCAACATGTATATATCATTACCTCCTGAAGTTCTGAGACCACAAAGAAGACAGAATCGACGTTGGCTGTATCATAAAGTCTAATTCTCAGCAAATCTCTGCTATGTTCTTGAGGTAATTTAACCTGTGGAGGTACTTTTCCAATTCCTTTATGAAATGAAAGTAAACGTGACCAGTATTTCACATAACGACGTTGGCTTGGTATTGAGACCTGTTATCAAGGGAATCAATCAAGAAACTTGGCTTAAATCCCAATTCTCTATTCATTAGTTAAATAAACTAAGGACTTACTCCATTATTGTTTGTGGTTCTTCTACTTGCATACATCTCAAGAGCATCTTCAGCTGACATTCCTCCATAAACAAGGTATGCTGATACCATTAACCCTGTTCTACCTTTTCCTGCCTGCACAAGGTACATTAGAATCTGGTAATGAAACAATGTGGAAGATACCGGAATTCGGTTTTTATATAATACCATGCAATGGACAACAGCGATGTTCTTAGGATCTAATGAGAGCCAAGAATGAACACTTTCGCAGAAAAGTTGGATCATTTTAAGAGATGGAACATGGTTGTCATCAAATGGAAATCTTTCCACGCGGCCATAAAAGTTGTCTGGATCATAAGATTCTTCTATGCATAGATTATAGACCTAACCAAAAGTTCATGGAAACAACAAGTTAGAAAACTCTAGTCTATTTGTTGAATTCATATGCTCTGGTATTTGATCATTCTCTTTATTGACCTTGTAGTGACCATGATGACGCATATCGAGCACAGACTTGACTTGCCAAATAGGGTTTCTATAAACTGCTCTCATTCGTTCAGCTGGGAAAGACATTGCCAACAATTTGTCAGAGATGTAAGACATGTCAAGATCATATCCACCGATGATTAATCGTCTTCGTTTCTTAGACACCAAGCTACGTAGGTAAGAACTTGTGGTTAGGTAAGTCAGAATGCGAAACCTCGCTTGTTCCCAATTTGATCTTTCTTTTAGAGGCCCTCTTGAGAGCTTGAGACCCATTCTGAAGGAAGAAACCTATCATTAGCTTTAGATACCTTGTGTTGCAAGAAATCATCAAAAGTTTACTTTTTTTACCTGAAGAACTGAACATGAAGTTGAGGAAGCGATATTTCTAGGGTCCCAAATTGAGGGAATTGGGAACCCGAGAAAGAGGAAGACGAGGTGAAACAGAGGAAATAAAAACCTTATTCTCTTTTTGAAGAAAATGGGTTTTGTTACCTGAATAGAGATAATTGTCATTCATAGAAGAAAACGAAAACGATGAACAACGACTCAGTTCCATTTTTGGAGCTCTTAAATTTAGCCAAGCTTTTTCTTTTAAATTTAGGTCTGTCTCTTTCTCTCCTCTGTTTCTCATTCTTTCTCTGTAGCTATTGAGGTTAGTTTCGGCGGGAATGTAAAATCGGTAAACAAGAAGAATGAAATGAATCGTTGATCTCTGTTTCTTCTTCCAATTCTCAAAGTTTTTAGCTTTATAATTAACAGCTAAAGCTTTTGTATGAAGCAAAATCTTGCAATTTATTCTTCATGATTATAGTAACCCTAAAAATTGAGTATCTTTTTGATTATAATCATGCAATTAGAACACAAATGCTTCAAATATGGCGTTGTATTGATGATCAATTTTTTCTTCTTTTACGGTCCAACATAACTTAATTTATTTAGAAAACGACCAGCTGTTTTTTTTATGTCTCCTTCGAGAAAGAACTACTTGCCGTTTGTTCAATAAAAAACCCCACTCACTTGAAGATCTCTTGTTTATTTTGCTTTCAATGCTCTCATGTTGCTTGGAGTTTGCACTGTGGTCTTAGCTGAAGCAAGTTTTTCACTAGAGACTGACTTGCAAGCTTTGCTTGGTTTCAAGTCACAAGTTCTGAAAGCAAGAGAGAGGTCTTGGCCTCATGGAATCACTCCTCTTCACCTTGCAATTGGATTGGGATCAAAAATGTGGCCGCAAACAAGAAAAAGTTACAAGTCTGGACCTTGGAGGACTCAAATTGTCCTGTGTAATAATCCATTGGTAATCTCTCGTTTCTCAGATTACTTAATCTTGCAGAGAACTCTTTTGAAAGTGTTATCCCTCAAGAGATAGGAATGCTGTTTAGACTTCGTTACTTAAACATGAGCTATAATCTTCTCGAAGGAACGATTCCACCTAGTCTTTCTAACTGATCTAAACTGTCTACGCTTGATTTATCATCAAACCATCTTGGAGATGAAGTGCCTTCAGAATTAGGTTCACTTTCAAAGCTTGCCACTCTATATCTTAACAGACAACTCCTGCAAAGTAACCTCCGAAGCTACACGAAGTCGGTATTATCAAGTTGCACGAGCAGTGAAGGCAGAAACGACATTGAAGAGCGGTTGAGACTGATTTTGCAGGTGGGAATTCGGTGTTCTGAAGAATATCCAAGGGAGAGGATGAGAATGGATTAAGCAGTACGAGAATTAGTCTCAATCAGATCTAACCTAAATCATCTAAGTACTTCAGTTCCAACACAATTATTACAGAGCTAACGGATCTTAGATGCAAACATACATACAATCTAGACCAACTACACATATGGGAACACAAAGTGTTAAGTGTATTGCATAAGAATGATAATTTACTTAACCTTTATATTAATAAAGAACATTGTGAATCATATGCAATGGTTTTATCTCTATAGCAGAATTGGTTTGTGTCTGTATGAGTTCATGCATTAATACATTGCGTTCATTGATTTGTCCACTTAGATGATTAAAGTGGCAAGAAATTAGCCTTTTGTCCCACCACAGAAGACTGAGAAAAAGGCTCCTTAGTGCTTTTTTCAAGTTCATGTATTCATAATATGCATCTCTTGTTTACATATCAAAATCTGCTAATCTCAGACGTCTAAGTCAAAACCGTTTAAGTTGGACCTTTAAGAAGCATGGCCTCTCTGCTTCACCATTTTATACCTTTACAATCATCCAATCCAAGGCTGGAACAAAATAAGCTGCAATCTGGAGTGATGATAATGAAGTTAATGGAGTTCCTATGAGTGTGCTTTTCGACAGAACTATCCCAATCTTGGAAGCTGAACTTATCTCTGAATGGCAACTGCTGTAATTTGGTAATCTTCATTCGTGTTCTAGAGTATACTGACGTCGGAGTGATTTAGTCACTTTCCTTGACGAAATGTTGAAATTCACTTTTAAAAAGAGACATAGTTTCAGAGAAAAGAATCCAATGCAACAAATTATCTACACAGATTACATACAATGAGTGATGTTTTCACAGTTGAAGAAACCATTTTCATTAACAATTCCGATATTTCACTGACACTTGATCCTCTGAATGGTTTGATCTAAGATATCACTTTCCCAAAGCTCTGCTGGTTCTCTTAATCTTCAATATCTACCAAAGCCCACATCTTTTTGCATAGTAGCTCACAAGTTTAAGACGAAAAACAAAACATCAATCATACTTCTCTCTCCATGTATAAAGGAGGAAGAATCCAGGAGACAGTCAGAGCAACGTCTCCAAGGGATTGTTTGGGGCATTCATAAGCAAGCTCTTCAATCTTCCACTCAAACATAAGTCTCCATACAGCCATACGCTATAGAGAAAACCTCTAGCAAAGAAGCTATGGAAACTCTCTATCCTTAACAAATGAAACCATGAGAAATACTAATCCGATTACCAAAAGAAGTAAACTCGAGAATGACTGAGAAATCTGGATGACTTGCTCATCATGAGATGTTGATCCTTTGAGCTTGTTTGCAATATCACTACCATGTCGAAAGATCGAAGCTTTGTCAGTAATTTTAATTAAGATTAAGAATAGTGACTTCTCAACATATAAGAAGCAAATAGGTTTTTATGTAAAATTCATTATCATGAATGGATAAAGCCATTTGTGAAAAAACAACCATTCTTCTACTTAGTCAAAGGTTTGTCCTTTAAGGCCACCAACGATCTGATAACGCCTGGAGATATATTATCAGCAAGAGCACCTAATTCCGATATAAAAAGAGCTTTCTCCTTCACTAAGCTCTGCAACTTCTTCGATTCAAATTCCATTTTCTCTTCATCTACGCACAATTACAAGTAGGACAATTTCTCATGAGGATACTACACTCTTCTTTTAAGAGACTAGCAAGAACTGTGAACAAAGATCAAACCTTTCTCTAGCATTGTATGCACAGCATGAAATGGAATTGCAGCAAAAAGATCAGCTCCTCGGAGACTCATCCAAGTGGGTTCACTAGAGTCATGGGAGCCACATGTAGAACAAACTTCCCGAACCAAAGGTTTTGTTGAGCTCCCATGTATATCCTTCATCATAGAATCGAATGGAGAAAGAACACTAGTCTTAGTAGTCCGAGCTCTCTTCCTAAGCGCTGTAAGAGCCTCTCGGTTTGCATTCCTTTCCTTGTCATTCTCCACCATCTATTACACATATTACAAGCTCCATTTGGTATAAACCTTATTGGCTTAACAAATGTATCATATCAAATCTGATTTTCTTCCAAAGAGAACAAAAAAGTTGCACAACAACAATGGATTGAAAATGCTAGTGAATTCCAAAGAAAGTTATAGTACTCTCCACAGATCAATAAGCTGTTGTGCATATATTCAAAATAGATACGACCAAAGAGATTTCCAGTACCTGATTTCGAGCTAGTAGAAACTCATCAGCTTCAGCTTCAATTTTCTCCAATAGTTCAGCAAACTTCTTGGGGTCCAACTCCATCTCTAGTTTATGCACTCACATACAAAAACCTATTTAAAAATAACAAATTTGAGAACCTCAGTGAGTATTGAGAACCAGAAATAGGAAAAGAAGCAATGAACACACTTCCAAAACATTTAAGTTGTCAGATTCTCACACATAATCGAGCACGAAACTTAAGAATTACAAAACAATAAAGAACCATAAGATAATTCAATCACGACGACAAGGCTCTCCTCCCCGTAAAACCTCTTGGATGTGGATTCATCATCAATCAATCAGACACAACAGCAGCTAGATTATCCTCGGATTAAGCAACTCTTCTTCTATGCACAAAACCCATCCGAAGACAACAACAAAAAGATCTGATAAACCCCTGAGAAGTTTACATTATACGAATCTTAAAACCCTAAACCTAAAATTCACCAAATTTCATGCATAAGAGAACAACAAAACTAAGCTCATAAACCAACTCGGTATCAATTCAAATCAACGAACACGCAACAAAAGTGAAATCAAAAAGATAACAAAAGATGAAGAAATAAAGAAAAAACCTTTGAATGGATTAACAGAGGAGAGATGAAAGAGCAGAGAACTACTTGGGTTTTGGCACGGAGAAGAAGGCAAGTCAGAAATTATGGGCCCCCGTGATTTCTGTACAATGGGCCAAGCCCATTTAGATAAGACAAATAAAATAAACTGATCTTGATAGCCCATTCCCTTTACCAGATACATCTTTTTATCAGCTAATCCAAGTTTTTTTTTTTTTTTTTTTCAAACTACTAATCCACAAGTTTCAATTACTTTGCACAACTAATTTTTTATTTTTTTTCTAATCCATTTTGGTTAATGATCATTTAGCTTTCAATTAAAAGATTCGACCTTCTTTTGTAATGAGTGAGTAAGAAAACCACAAAGCCACTCTCTAAACTGAAGTCTAGTCTCAGGTCGTAGCTACTATACTAAAACTATCTTGGCCAGACTTGTCCATACACATCCTTCTTCGAGTATCCTCGTTCCCATGACCATGGAACATCTGAAAATCACAATGCCAGTTAAAAACATTTATAACCCACGAAATGAAGAAGCTATATTTGTTGGAGAATGAATTTGGAAGAACCTTCGGCTGAGTATGGCTTAGGAGGTATTTGATAAGGAACTGGTAATGAGATTATCTCAGACGAATCTCTGTCTCCATGCCAAGTCATTGTCACTAGCTTACTTCTCTTCTCTACATCAACTTTCGTCTCTTGTTTTGCCTGTCAACATAACACAATTGATAGGGGAATGATCAACGTTTGAAACCGGTTTTATTGAGAATCTCAGATCACTTTACCTTCATGGTACTCGAGTTGTTCTCCGTGCACGAAAATTTACGGCTTAGTGTTTTTATAAGAGATGGTAAGAACAAGACGCCCAACTAACATTATCAAAGTCAACAGATTTTGGTTAGTATTTATTAAAGATCAAGACATTGATGTGTGAAAGCGCCGGGGTTTTACCTCATAGGAACGGATCATCAGCTGGGAATTGTTTTTCTGAAGTGCTCCCCAGGCTGCTTTGCTAAGATTCGATGAGGTTAGCAAGAACCATCTATGGAACCAAAATAATAACACAGATCACTAAGACTACTCTTTCTTATTAACTGGATAACTAAAGATTGAGACTTCATAAACTTACGCTATCTTCTGGTCGCTGTAACGTGTGAACGTCTTTATATGTGGCATTGCACGGCTGTGACATGAAAGAAGGAATAGATTTGTGTAGTATTCATCATATGTTGGGTTTATAAAGGTTTGCTTTTTCAAAAATACCTGCGAGCACTATGATCCGCTTTCCATTTCGCCCAATACTTTTTCAAGAATGGTTTCTCTACGTTCTTCAATGGGCTTGGAATTGCATTGCCAGCAGCATAACCCTGTGTTTTAAGAGTTCACAGTTTAGAAGAAAAAACCTTAAAATAAACAAGGACAAATGATATCTGTAGGAATCTTTGTTCTGATTACCTCTAATGAACACCTGACGTCCTCTACTGTAGGCCATATTATCAACGGATCCCCAGGACCGAGAGGAATTTTGTCCTCTGTTATACCCGAAGACAAAGAAGCTCCAAATTCAGACAACCACTTCTCGTCTAAAGAACCGAGGGAAGAAAACTGCAATATAAAAATTTGTAAAAGGACACTTTTTGGCGAGCAATACAATTGCAAACAGAAAAGAAGAAGAACAAGAAACTTGCAATGGAATATTACCTGATAAACTAACGGGGATCTGCGGAACTCTTTATCGAAAATGCATTCTTGAAGAATTGTCCGTAACTTCATGTGTCCCCATTTTTTCAAGTTCAAGCCAGTATGGTAACCAGGGACCGACGCTATTAGTCGAACCTGAAAATTGCTTGCATATCTTAGTAAACAATAAGTATCCAAATCAGCCAAAAGATTTTTAGAGTAACAGAAGATACCGTAGCGTCAGAATAATCAAACTTTTTGAAGAAGGCTGCATTGATCTTGACATCACCACGACCAGGTAAGCTTGCAGTAAACTCAGGCCACTTAAGAACAGTAAGGTAATCAACAAGATCACCTTCAAATCCACAACCTTTAGATGGATCTCTGTCATCATCTTTCCAAGGGAAATCTTGCATCCACAAACCTTGGCTTTTGTTGTTCCAATCAACATGGATCAGATTCGCAGTGTGTACTACAACTCTCACACCTCGAGGATAGACAAGAAATATAGCCTTCGAATGGTGTGTGCCAAATGAAATAGGTAACCGGGGCTTATGAATAATCCAATTAGCTGGCTTCTTCCTCTGTAAAACAGAAATCAGAGATTGCTGATTTCTTCTAATTGATCTTAAGTCTTAGTTCGAAAATCTCCAAACTGTCATAACAAACCTGAATATACTCTTGCCTACCATCACCTTCTCCATGAATGACCATAACCTGGGGAATGTTGGCCAGTTTCGGGCAAGCTATAAAAGGATATTTGCAGTGAATTTAAGTTAACAGACTCGAGCAAGACCAAAAGTATAACAACACTAGCTAAGTACCTCCATGAATGTATACAAATGAGGTAATCATTGGACAAACTCAACAAACAAAATATAAGAAAACTCACCTGACAACAACCAGTCTACATCAACCATATAATTTGACAAGATTGCAGCAACAACGTCTCCCTATCATTTATAAATACATTCTTAGTCAAGATATCTGGACAAAGAAATTTAACAAATATGCTTGCTTAAGACTACAACCTCAATGACATCATTAATGGAAACACAAGAGGTATTAGCCCAATCAGGTAATCCATTAACAGTCAAGAGCCGAAACGTTGAAGGAAGTTTCTCATTAGGTGGACGATATTGACGAATGGCCTCAACATCATCCTCATCAGTTCCTTGTGTTTCAGCCTAAAAAAGTTTCATCACATCAAACAAAGGCTCAAAAATAAACGTTAATAAAACGAAGAAGAAGCTGCATTCTTTATTTAAGCCAAGTAAATAACCTTCCGAGCTTTCTTAGAAGCTCTTTCATGGCTTCCTTCATTTTTGTTTTCAGTGGGTAACAAAACTAGCTTGAAGAAGTGATGACCAGGGATTAATTCAATAAGATCATCATTATTAACTGAAACCACTTCACCGGGTTTTACTTTCTTCCTCTCGCCCTTGCCGGAAGAGCTAATAACCACCGGGTTTGCTCCTTCCTACCCCACAAGACACTAAACTGATATAATTATAGTCGATAGAACGCAAATTAGCGATTAAAAGTTAGTTTTTTTTTAATAATCTTACAACAGACAAAGTAACTGAGCCAGACGTGGAAGCGACAATGTTGATCTGTTTGCGACTGAGACGTTTATCGGCGACAGAAACGTTGCCACGGCCGATGATGTTTGGACCTTCGGATAAAGTTATCCTCGGGGATGAATTGTCTTCCTTTAAATCTTCTTTCAACGGAATCAAATACGCAACCTATATATAACAAATACCAACAAGAAAAGATCAGAGGAAGACCTCGAATTTTCAGACAACTAGGAGAGACAAAATAAGGGTTTTGATTCGAATTACCTGAGAGAGAGCCATTAAGGAAGACTTCTACGAATGTCTGAACTTGGTTTGTGAACTGAAGTGTAACACTAGAAATAGTGTTTGCCCCTGAATCAGAAGACAGTCTCGAGCTCCATTGCGGACCAGAATCAGAAAATAGCCTACAAGAAATCTGCAGGCAAACGAGACTTCAGTAAGACAAATAAACAAAAATCAAAGACAAGCTTGATGCACATGATTGAAATCAAAGACATGAAGCATTAAACAATACAAGTTAATTTCCCATCCTGTATTCAAAAACTTTGGTAAACCCCTGAGAAGTTTACATGAAACGAATCTTAAAACCCTAAACCTAAAATTCACCAAATTTCATCCATAAGAGAACAACAAAACTAAGCTCATAAACCAATTCGATAACAATTCAAATCAACGAACAGGTAACAAAAGTGAAATCAAAGATATAACAAAAGGTGGAAATGTTCCTCTTTCGCTTGCACCATATTACAATTCTTCATATAGAATTTCTGAGAAAAGTAATAACCTTTGAATTGATTAACAGAGCAAAAATGCAAGAGTAGAGAACCGCACGGTGTCAAAAAAAAGAAATAAGAGCTTCACTTGGAGAAGAGAAGGCGAATTCAAAGTTAAAAGGCAGCATATAAGAAATTATGGGCCCGCGTGATTTCTCTACAGTGGGCCAAGCCCATCTATTATATCTGTCTCAAGCCCATTTATTATATCTGTCTCTACGAAAACAATACTTTTGAGCTTCTGTCACCATCCCAACGGATAGTATGGGGAGTTCATGAGCTAAAGTAGAAAAATGTTTTGCTTGCTCGTACCTTCCTCTGTGAAACCTGAAGTAAATTTGCAATTCGACATACCCCTCACACATATTCATTAGTAGCTTGAGTTAACAGTAGATATTCCGTTTGCTATTGAAGTTGAGGATAAGAGAAAGATAATGTTTTAGAAGTTGCAAAGAGAATTTACTCTTCGGAGGAAGTTAAGTTTTGTCAACTATAGGGCCATACAGTGTTGGGCATTCGGTTATTCGATTCGATTTTTTTGGTTCTGAAATATGGTAACCAATGAATATTTATCAAATTTTGGTTCGGTCTGGTTATGATTCTTTCGGTTCTATAAATGTCGTAACCAATGGGTACATGTTAAAATTCGGTTGGGTTCTGATTCCAAAAATTAAAACCGAATGAGTCTCAAAATAATATTGGTTCGGTTTCGAATGATTACTTTTTTAGAAGGTAACCAAATATCCAAAAAAATATGATTAGTTGTAACCAAAAATAACCAAAATATTTTAGTACTAATTAGTTTTGGTTTCTATTTAGTAACTTTCGGTTCTCAGAACCGAACCGAAATAACCTAAAAATTGAAACCGAACAGTTCTTTTTAGAAACCAAAAACCAACCGAAAACTGAAGTTACTTAAAAATTGGAATCGAACAGTTCTTTTCCCGAACCGAACCAATATTATGCCCAGTCCTAGGACTATATGTGTTTCTATCGTATGTATATGCCATTGATGAGAAGTAAAAGAAAGTGGAAAGAGTGAGAAAGCAGTGCACAGTAAGTAAAGGAAGTAACTCAAGTTGTAAGACGGGAAAACGGCCGAAATCTACATAAACTTTTGACGTCATGCCAATCCATACACGAATTTGGGTGTCAGACTTAAACCTCAGTTTATTAATAAAAATTATAAATTTCATATACGAACTATTATTTTTCGGCTAAAATCGTTGATCGTTATCTCCGTTAGTCAATCGTTAACGTGACACGTGTACGGCTGAACACGTGACACGTGTACGGTCAAATAAATTTTATTAAAATAAAAGCAAAATAAATTAAAATAAATTATAATAAATTGTAATAAATTATAATAAATTGAAATAAATTATTTTAAATTGAAATAAATTAAAATAAATTATAATAAATTATTTAAATTGAAAAGAAATTGAAAATAAATAAAAATAAACTATTTTAAATCGAAGATAAAATAAAATAAATTACATAAAATAGAATAAAATAAAATAAATAAAAAGTATAATAAATTGAAATAAATTAAAATAATTTGTGATAAACTAAAATTTTGACGTTTTAGTAGGTATGATGTTGAAAAATTTTAAAATTGAATATCAAAAAGTGGAAAAAGTATAGCAAATATTAGCCATTTAAAATTTTATAGAGAGCGAAAAAGGCGATTTGGAAACTACCAACCCATTTGGAAGGACGTGTTTTTAGGTTATTCGAGCAATATATTGTTTGAATCATGTGAACCATAAGTCCAAATCCTTAATGAGGTAATCCTCAAAAACAAACACAGATGGACCGAATTCATAATAGGTCAGTTTAAGGGGAATCTTCCACTTAAACGTGCACTATTCACAATTCTAAATGGGATATGGAGCCGCCATAAGTGAGACATCACCATCTCTAAGCAATGACCAAAATCAGTCTGATAAAAGAGTATTGCAGCAAAAAGTTTAGCAAATCGATGCAATCCATGTTTGTCGCTAATATGGAGTCAGGTTTCTCTTTAGTTGGCCAACTGGTTTTGCTACTTTCAAGTCTAATAGTTTTACTATAATTTATTCTAATGAA